>ML809509.1:55278-98451 GCA_009831015.1 Picea engelmannii | reverse complement strand
TTCTACTTCTAGAAGATTCCTCCTCTAGAATGTTCTTAGGTGATGGTAGCACTATATAAAGGGGCTCAAACAATGTAATGAGACATGAAGAGAAGTATTGTATTTGGAGCGGTAGCTCAATAGGAGGATGCCCCCTCGAAGAGACAAGTGAACAGGAGAGGATCCCTTCCATAATAGGATCCATTGTATAGTGTTGCCCTACCTCAAGGGTTTGGTAATAACAAAGTGTGGTTTCTTCTATATTGCTTTGTGGATCTATTGTGTATTCAGTATTTGTGGTGATTATATCTTCAGATCTGGTATTGGTTCTTAACACTACTCAAGCTTCAAATGTAATTGAAATACTCCACTGGAAGATGAGATCCCTTGACAGAGGTATGAAAAGACATTATGAAAAAAAACAAGTACTTAAAATTGGATTTTTTCCAAGGCATTTTATTGTTTGTTATAAGTTGCCTCTACTTTTTCCTTGAACATGCCAAACAAAGTTTTCTTTATCTGCTGCATTCTAATGATGATTATGAAGATCTTGAAATTATATATCCTCCTCTTAAAGTTACACATGCATACCCCCACTGTATCTATGATTTTGATAAGAGTTTTACAACTGGTCCATGTGATGACCATGACCAATTCGATAAACCTAATAAAGACAAGGTCGATGTCTCTTCCCTTGTTCCTAGTCCAACTCCCTCTAGATCCCAAAAAAGATACAGAACCTTAAATTTACCCCACATCCTTCATGATTTTCCTCCAAAATACTATGAGTACTTGCCTATGTTTGATGAGGAACCTGATACCATCTCAGCTGAAAAGAACATCCAAGGGTTTGAAAATTTTATAGTTTTGTTTGAGATCAACCATGATGATGTTTGTATAAGGGCCTTCTCTCAATCCTTGAAAGGAGACATCAAAGACTGGTTTAAACGTTTGCAGCCAGAGACAATTATCTCATGGGAGGAATTGAAGGATGTCTTTTAAAAGTTTTGGGGCAAGAAGAAATCTTTGGATCTACAACTTATAGAGTTCTAGGCCTTAAAAAAGCAGAGCAATGAAACTATTTCTATATTCAGTAGGATTTTTTCTAGTGTCTATTACAATTTTTCCAAAGGAATTCAACCCATTGAAGCTGTTGCCATGCTCCATTATGCAACTACTCTTCATCTAGACTTTTCTTTCCTCCTGAAGGAAGACCTAAGTCCTTACAACAAATGTTTGATGATGATTAGGATATTCAACACAACATCCAAGCATGTAAACAGATCCAAAATGAGTAGTTATATGCTAAAGAAAATAAAAGAGAATATGAACAAAAAATGGTTGATTGGAACCTTGAGCATATAGTTGACCATGTCATAGGCCCTCTTGAGTCTCCCAATACCAAGGATGTTGCAAAAAATGATGTCCCACATGTTGAAAGAGAAGGTGCTGATTTAGTTTCTAATCCATCCCATGATAAGAAAGGGGCTGATTATTTCATGTATTCATTTATAGATAATCGGGAGGATGAGTGTACAAATCAGTTTGTCGAAGAATGGGTTGATGTTCCAAGTTTGTTCTTGTTAGATGACCTTGCATATGTCAATGAGCTGCCTATATATGACAAGTGTGAAGACGATCGTGATATTGAAGACTTTCTTTTTCAGCAGTACAGTGAGGAGAAAAATATTAGATCAACTGAAGAGAATTATCTACCCTTGTGCTTTACTACATTCAAATTGTTGAAAGAGAATTCTCAGATTATTGTTGAGGAAAATGAATTTGTGCTGATGCAAAGTCACACCAAACCAATGAAACAGATTAAAAAGATATTGGAGTACTCTTCTTAGATGCTTGATGACCCTATTATTTGTTTTGAGGAAGACCTTGTAAATTCAGAAATGCAGTTGTTTGTCGAAGACAAAGAGGGAAGTGAGCATGTCCAGAAACCCAAAGAGATAGAAAAATGTACCTATGATGATACTGGAAAAAATGAAGAAGGTTTCAAATTAGGTAACATAACCTTTCCATTATGTTTTCCCTCATTCAAATTATTAAAACAAAATGTCTGTAGTGTTTCAAATCAGAGAACGTCCAAGAATGGCACTGGAATTGAAGAAAGAAGCGGGCTTACAGATAAAAATTCTCTTCCCTTATGTTATTCTTCCTTTGAATGGTTAAGAGAAAATCACAAAATTTCAAAAAACATAAGGAGTTCTGACTATATTCTCAGTAGCACTGTTTTACATGAAAGGGTTGTCATCATTGAATAATGGCAACTACACTCACATGCATCACATGATCATTACTCGGAAGGGTATTTCAATTCAGAATTCCAATCTGTGCTCAATCATCAGATTAAAGAAGAAGTTGATCAAGAATTTTTTATCAAAGGTCTTTTCCTTTCTCCCAGAACTAATGCATATGTTCAACAATATTACCAGCAAGACAAGGTATTTCAAGGTTTCCTTTCTTCCCCTAAGAATAACATACTGGTCCAATTTCCAAACATCATAGACACATGCAAATATTTTGAAAATACATCCACGAGGACTCTAGACTGTGAAATAGTTCATGATGCCATCTTTTCAAATTTGCAATAATATTATGAGAAAGAACTTATTTCTATTAATTTATTTGAAAGTCAAAATGGCAGCCCTCAAACAAATTTCCAGAAGTTTAATGAAACCAAATAAAAATTGTCAGATGAACAAAAGGATAGCCTTGATGCACATAATATGGCTTTCATATTTGAAGAATGTATGAATGTTTTTCTTGAGATGCATGGAGAAGTAGACAAACCCATTATTTCCATTTCATTTGAAAATGTTCTCAAAATAGAAGAAATAAAGAAAGAACAACAAACACTTACGAAAGAGTCTTGTATTTTTGTTTTTGCCCACCAAGAAGAAATAATTTTTCATAGTTTTCAAGATCAGATGGCCATCCTATTACAGTCATCAGTGAAGGAGGAGTTTGTTTCATTCATAAACTCATATTCTAGATTCAAATTTTGTTTTCAGCGGCCATCTTCTACATTTGTCTGCCTTCTTAAGAAAAATGTGAGCAGAGAAAAATCAGGAAGCCAGTTGCTTGATTGGTTGTATTGGAACTTTAGCATGACTTGATTGAGTGTTCATTTCAACATTTTAGGGTAGGTAGGAATGCACGAATAAGATTTCCATACAAGAATTCTTCAGTTTATATTTCCAATATTGTGTACAGTCAGTTTCAACAGTATATTTAGTGTTCATTATCCAGTTGAGAGTGGCGTGCAGAGTTTGGACTTCAACAGACACTAGTGATATGGTAGGAGCAGGGTACACATAATTGTTTTGGGATTAGCCCAATGGATCAAGAACTAGGTCTACAAGTTCTTTGCTACCTCACAGGGAGGATAACATCCCCAGTTGGAGCCTATGTTATCACCATAACAAGTTTCAGACAAGATTTGAGTCTCGATAATTTAGCAAGATCTACATCATTGTGGAAGCCTAATAGTTTGGAGAATTGATAATTTAGAGGAACGAGATATATCTGGAGGTGTATGGATGAATATAGAGGTGGCACAAAAGGTATAACTCGACAGATCATCGATTATAAAACGAACTAGGTTAACGGCTGGAGCCCATATCGGAAGGTGAAATTGCACAAGACTTAACCATGTAAAGGCAGATCGGGGAAAACCATTGTGGTTTTTAAAATGGATGCACGACGCCTCCAGAGATAAATCGAGGTGAAAGGCGGGTTTCTTGAAACCACTTTCGCCAAAGCCCCGATGTCACATGTTTCAATATGTCAAATCAACCAATCGTGGGGCGGGCGATGGCTGGTCAGAATCACCTCGTTTCACTCGTTTGGTACTTCACAACTTTATTATGTCAGGTGAATGCCGCCATATAACAAACTTGAAAGCTAATCATTTGAAATGGATTAGCCAAGCCTGATAAACCAACGTACCTGTAAGTGAATCTATTAGTGATTCATGATTGGAGCTCTATACCTACTGATTCTCAAGTATGGAGGCATCATCTCATCCATAAATGAAGTAATCTCCAATTTTCTTGACTCTCTGATTTCTGTAGGAACATTTCGGTGTCCACAAAATTGGGATACATGGACAAAGCTATATCGAGTGAAACCGGTCATTCAGGTCACATGGAAGATTTACCTACAAGTAAGAAGGAAAGGGTAATTGCATCTATATTAGCGACTAAATTCCACACAGAACCTGCTACAGACTCAGTATTGGAAGTCAGGCTAAATCCCATTATGAAGGATCTAGTCATCAACAGGAAAGTTGTAAAAAAGAAATGGAGCAAACAATAGAAGAATGAAACCATAACTGAAATGGATGAAAGTGTTGGAGAGAATCAACCGACCTGGTTGGATACTCTAAAGGAGGACATCGCTAAGATAAAATGAACTTTCAGGTGGAGATAAGTACATCCCAACAATTTTTTGACAGATGGCGCCTAGATATGATGAACCTGTTCCTAACAGTCCCTCTACAATAGGGTAACAATTATTATAAATCATTCCTCCTTGTAACTTATCTCTAATTTTAGAACGATCAGAAGTCTGAATGTTTTGAATTCCACGAAGAAACCTTCTCTCTATATATATTATCTCGAGGATATAGAAAGCATGGAGAAAACAGGATCCTGCCCTCTGTGCAGGAAAAGTTTTTGTAAATTTTGGGGCTGGTATGAATATATAAATGAAGAGGTAGATTTTGAATTTTTTATGAAAATATTCTAACTGACAGTGAAATGAGACTTTTTTTCCCTTCAAAGTACGTATTTCCTGTAAGAATATAATTCATTTACATTTCCTTCTGTTTAAATTGGAGATTTAGAAGCCCATAATTCATTATTTAATGCTCTTGGATTAGCAACTTACATTGTGTTTCTTTCTTCTTAACTTATTCAAAATTCATCTCTGTAATGATCTTATGTAGTTATGTGTTTCTTTTTCCTCGAATGTCATGCAAAATTTTCATATATAAACTCAGACTTACTGCCTGATTTAGCCTTTTCCTCTGAATAATTCTCAGTTTTGATGATGTATTCTATTTATTTTAGACCCCATAGCCCAAATGTCATCTTCATTTCTCCAGTTATTTTAGTAAAAATTCCCAACACAAACCAAATATAGCCACTGATTTCCATAGATATATCAAGTGACGTGAGAGAGCCCTCTCTGAGTTGAGCAAGCTAGTTCCTCAGCTCTAAATCTTGTTGAAAATGTTTCCTTTGCTGTTTGTCTATTCAGTTGGACAAAATTTACAGAGTGCTAACAGACAAGATGGATGGAATTTTTAAGTGAATACAATTTTCACATCAAGCATATTAAAGGAAAATAAATTAAATTTGCAGATGCACTTAGTAGAATAATACATCGCATGCTACAACCATTAGTATGCATCAATCAAATTTGAAGAGAATTTTTTTAAATGCTACTGTTACAGATCAACATTACCTACAGGTAAAAGAAAGATTACAATAGGAAAATGTACAACAAAAAATTAAAGAATATGAGATGAATGAGGATGACCCTTTCACATCAATCCTTTTACATTAATGACAACATAGTACAACAAATGGTTCCTCCATGTGTCCCTAGGGTAGTAAATATAACTATAAAAACAACACAATATAGGAAAAAGAGCTATGCAAATAAGAGTAGGACAACTAGAACATTTAAAGTGGGAGAGCATGTTTTTTGGAAAGTGAAGCCTAAGAAAATATCATTGAAGATGGGTAGTTGTACCAAGGTAGCAGCTAGGTTATGTAGTGCACTTAAAATATTTGATAGAATAGGGTCAATTGCATACATGCTTGCATTTCCTGCTTCCATGAATGTGCATAATTTATTTCATTTATCTTTGTTGAAAAATTAGGTGCATGATAACCATGTCTCTAATTAGACTTTGATTCAGGTGGAGCCATATGGAGACTTTCGGGTGCAACCGGTGCATATACTGGATACGAATATCATGGTGCTCTGGAACAAATCCATAGGGAATGTAAAGGTCCAGTGGACATTCTACAACCTTGAATAAGTAATATGGTATTTGGAAGATACAATGCGGGCAAAATACCCATAGTTATTTTTGAATTTTTGATAAAACAAAATTATGTATTATGTGTTGGAAATACTTAGATGGGGGTGGGGTGAATCATTATTGAGCAATTTTACCACTTTTAAACACGATATATAAAATTTAAATTTATCATAAGTATATCAATAATATATCATTTATTATTTCATTCAATATATCATGAGAATATAACCATAAGCAGTAACAATCAACCACATCACATCAAGTACACAATACACCAGAATTTACATGGAAACCCAAATGAGACAAAACCATATAATGATTTATTATATATCAAATATTACATTCATTGGAAGCACCAACTTCCCAATTCTCCATATACAACTAGAAAGAGGCTCCAACTCACTACTTATAGGCTCCAATATGAAGGAATCTATAACTCCCTGATTTACTAGCTACAACTGGAAGGAGGCTCCAACTTGAAGGAAGATCCAACTCCTTAAATTCTTTGGATCCTACTAGAAGGAGGCTACAACCCCCTTATTTACAATATCCAACCTGAAGGAATGTCCAATTCCCTGAGTTTTCCAACTCCAACCAGAAGGATGCTACAACCCCCTTTCCTTTCCCTGTCCTGCCGCCCTAAAATATAAGTGTAGACACCATGTTATTGATACTGCCACTGATATATCAATAAAACTATCACATCAACCTATCACTATGAACCTGACATTGTTAACCAGTCACTCTCAAACTATCACATCAACCATTCAATGCCAACCTATCATTGGCATACCATCAACCTATCACCATCATTGATACTCAACATCAACGAAACTGGATCCACGATAACCAAGAACACCTCTCAACTAGATTATCAACATCACCAACACCTGCCTCTATCAAGCATGTACCAATATCACCAGCATACCATCACAATATGTGTGTCTCAACCATGCACCAAACCTGTACCAAATCATGCATCAATCATGTACCAAAAAATGTACCATACCATGTACCAAACCTATACCAAATATTGCATCAACCAAAACATGTGCCATACCATGTGCCAACACGATATCATGCATCAACAATGTATCTCATCATGCATCAATGTCTCCATGGAATGCCTCATACATATACCAAAAATGTATCTCAAACATTATGCCCAATATCCAAGATTCTCCTGAAACCATGTGTCTCAACCATATACCATATCACTCATGATATATTTCAATCATGCCATACACCATGTATGATAAGGTATCATCAATGAAGTTCCTAAACAAAGTACCAAAAAACCAAGATCATATAGCAATTATATGCCTCAACCATGCACCTAAGATATGCCTCAAGCACTTGCCAATGCCTCAACAATATACAAAAGACTTGCCTCAAGCATGCACCATAACATAATTAACATGTAACCCTCAAAACATGCATATAAGCATACATGTAACTCTGAAATAGACCCAATGTATGTAATCAAAGACCTACATACCTTCCTCAACTTCAACAACAAGAGAATAACATCTTCATCAAACTTTACCTTAGTCTCACATTACTAGTTTTTGGATTAGTCACAAACCCTAAATTTAAACAAGCATAATTATGTACCTGTAATGAATAAATGTATGAAACTTGTACCCAATATTATTTAATATATTCTCTGCAATTCCTCCAAGTTTCACTTCTTGGGAAATCCTAGAAAATGATTTATAACAAAAATGGAAGACCTTGTTGAATTCTAGCTTATTCTAGAGAGCGAACTTGTAGAGCATGCCACAATTGGAATTTTTTATATCTTCATTTGAAAATCATACACAACATACTATGGACTGTACAATTTCTAATTCATTTTTTTTCACAATATTTGGATCCTCTATGAAGAAGTTATGACTATTTTTCCCAGAACACTTGTTTAAGACTAGTTTAATGTAACATCCCACTCTGGCACACTGAGAAAACTTATTCTTTGAGGACACTTGCTCGCAAGTGATATGGACTTTTATGATGTTAAAACATTGATCCTTGATTATGATGCATTGTGATAGATGACATGATGTTTTACTGCTTTGACGTAGACCGGTGATATTGACTCAGTTTTATTGAGTGTGCAGGGTTTTGGACCTTGAGGATACAGAGCCATCGATGGAACCCCTTGGACTCCGGATTGAGTCAGGGAGTGTGCTATTTGGGTTGATTTATTTAATGTGATGATTCATTGATTTGATGATATGATGTTGACATGTTCTGACACGATTGTTGATGATGTAGGTTGACGATAGCTTGCCGACCAGACTCACATAAGGAGTAGAGGGGCCACACATGATTTCCAGAGAGGTTGAGGGAGAGGTGTGGACAACAGCCTTGCCACAACCTACTAGCACTCCCGCCGTGGCTAGAACTATAGGTTAACAATTACCTAGTTCGAGAGGATCCACGATGCCGTGAGGGCAGACTGCGACAGTCGCTCACGATGATTGTAAGGGGCGCGCAATAAGGCAGGGGCCTTATTCCTTAGAGCCCTTAGTCTCCCTCAAGTTCACCTGGCAGAGTGTTGAATCCAGGGGTTATAGATGTCTACTAATCAATCAAGTCGGCGAGTGGCACCCTTGGAGCACGTGGTGCATCCTGAAGGGAACGTTGCGCAAAAGAAACGAACGAGGCGAGTGGCACCCTTGGAGCACGCAGTGCGTCTTGAAGGGCACGTCACGCTGATGATGATGAAGAAATAAACCTAGATGGCCCTAAGACTTTAACGCCTTAAGAAATCCTTAAACAACTTCCCTAACTAAGTGTCGCCCAGTTCAAAATTTAAGTCATAAGTCAAAAAAGTCTCTAGGGTAAAAATTTAGTCTAACCTTAAGAAAAGACCCTAAGAATAAAAATAAAAATTTAAACAAAAACCCACTTCAGTAATAGTTTAGTCTTCATAAAATTCTTGGGGTAAATGAAGAGAGTAAGAATTTAATTAAACTGAGGGATTTAAAAATTTGCAAAGAAGAGATTATTTATTAACTTATGAAAGTACAAAAGATATTAAATAAATAATAAAAAGAAAAGATTTAATAACGCAACTGCCATTTTGGGCTTAAATAAAAAGGGGAAAGAAGGGAATAATAAGAATTAGGAAACTAAGTAATTGAGGAAACTTAAAAAAGGAAAGATGGGAACTTATGGTAAAAAACATGATCAACATAGTAAGGAATCTGCAATTAAGAACCTGCTAATCTGAGCTAATTTAGTAACATATTTTTTTTAGGAAAGTATTTAAAACATGTAAGGGGATCTAGGAACACATATGAGTAAATTTAGGAGCGATTCTAGGTGGGTAAGGGATTTGAGACAATTAATAAATTTAAAGAAAATATTTATTGGAGAAAAGAGGGGGATGGACGACACTTGTGCGATGGAGAATATTTAGAATATTTTATTGAAACTTAATTTAAAATGTGAATTAGGAAAGTTGGTGGGTCTCAAAACTCCATAAAAGAAAAGGGAGATGAGGAAGAAGGGGATCGGTTGTTAGCGTAACGTTATGCTGCCGGATTTGTGACTTGACTGATTTCTTGTGAGGAGTTGGGATTTTCTAGCTCGGATAGGAGTGGTAGCTCAGCCTTGCGAGGCGAGCTGGGAAGCTAGATCTACCATCTGGATAGGTGTGGCCCTTTTGCGTCTCGGGGGGCTAAGGGGGAAGAAGAGTACCCCTAGCGATTGGCTGGGAGGTACCGGTGTAGTCTCGACGGTCGGCGAGGGGAGCGGCGCTGAGCGCGCGGTCATCGTTCGAGGCGGGAGTTAAGGCAATGGTATGGTTTTGTTTTTAAATTGGTAGAATAGGATGCACTATGATATATGCTGGAATCAAAATATTGGTTGTGATTAGATTTAATGGCTGTCATATTTTTCTACTCGACGATTATAAGCATAGCTGCTGCAACTGCTATTTTTATCTAAAGGTTCTCTTGTGATAAGTATTGTGGGGGAAATCATGTACAGATTTATATCTAGGGGTTTTGGGGGGGAAAATAAATTGCAACTAATAGGTGTTGAGAATCTCACATAATGAATTGGTTATTGATGTTAAATGCCTCTGTAAACAAAGTTTTATTTTCCTCCATTTTAATAGATAAAAGAAAAAGGGGTGATTCCGTTCTGCCCCTTCCCTGCGTTAATCCATGACTTTGCTGTGTAAATTCTTCCTTGGGTGGGCTTAGCATTGGCTGTTGCTATGAATTTTGTCCTCCTGCGTTCTATTGTTCCTCCTTGAATGTGCAAGGGCGATGTCGCCTTTTTGATTTTTAAAACCGGTTATAATCTGTTAGTCGCACTCCATAACATCTCTACAATCTCTATGAAGTAGCCAACGTGAAGTCCGGGTGTTGACAATCCACCCATTGGTTTAGTTGAGTTCCTGTGGGCGAAAATTTACCTGTGCGTCCTCAGGTCGAGCGAAGAAGTTTCTGCGCGAATCCACTCCAGTGAACGGCTACACTGAGACAGAAACTGGCACATGCAGTAGCAGCGCCTGCGCCGCATAATTAATATGGATTAGAAGGAACCCCATCTCCATCGTGTTGGTATTTTAAAATTGATGTTCAAATTTTTCTGGTTGCTTGGGTCGTTCGGAGTTTTGGTAGCGTGACGGGTGCCCACGACTGGGGTTTACTGTGCAAACGGGTGTGGTGTGTGTCATCGGATGCCCTGCTGACTGTTGACAGCGAACGTTTGGATAGCGCTTGAGGTTGAACCGACAACTTTACCTTCCCCTTCACAACGATGGTTATCTAAATTTTTGAAAACAAATCTTAGGCGTCTCATGGATGGTCTGCAGTTTTTGTTTGGTAGTGTAAGTGATTGGCGGTTTATTCAAATGACAGACTGATAACCGCAGAGGACCCATGCAGCCTTCTACCTAAACGCCTTCTACCACTCGATTGAATTGAATGACTAAATCCTGTTAGGTTGATTGATGCAGAGACCCGTGATTCCTGACCTACGCGCAACATGGGCCATTCGGTCTGGTGCGCCCCCACACAAACTGCCGCTGGCTTTATTCGTGATAACAGAACGTGTGTCAGAACTTGCAATGTAGCCTTTAAGGAAATCCCATTTAAAGTAACACCTAAGGAATTGTCTTAATTAAATGGTTATGATTTTTGAACTGTAGGTTTCTGCTGATTCATCAAGTTTAAGCCAACGTAATGAAATTCTTTGGTTATCCCACTGGCAAGTTATTTTAATAAAATAGTAAAGGTAAGGATCGTGTTAGATACAGGACACATTTGTAGATTTTATGTTCACAATTTAGTTTAATACCGAATGTAATGATGATTCGTTTTAGGGAAACGTCATAACCACACAAGAAAATGTAATGTTAAGTGTTAGCTGACAGGGATGTAAATCTTAATGTTATTTTAATGGCTTTCAATTTCACGATTGAACAACGGTCACCCTTGGACAATTATTACCCATGAAGAAATGCTAGAGTTTAACATAATTTTGGTTTTCGCTGAAATTTGAGAAAAATTTCTTCAACAGGAAATGATGGTCTCTTACAACCGCCTCATTTATATGGTCATAACGGAATAGACTGTTTTCTTTCCATAAAAATCTGGACCCTTATATATTCTATTGAATGCATTGGAATGTAATATAACTTAATGGGATGTTTGTGGTGTAATATAAGTAAAGAGATGTTAGGGTAAGGAAATTAAGATAATGTTATTGATTATATTGGGTTTAGGAATTATGTAACTGTGATATATGGTTGTTTAATAGGCAAGAGTATTACTACTGTAATGAAGTTTTATGGTTATTTACTTGCAAAAATATTGCGGTGTAAAATGTGAGGTTGTCATTGTTCTAGGGAATTGTTATTGTAGTTTTATTATATCAGTAATGAACAAGATGTAAGGGGATTGTTATGTAATTGCAAATGTCACTGTAATGTGAGGTCATGGTAAACTATCGTTGAAACTTGTAAATGTAATATCCTCGCCCTTTTGGAAAAATGCTAGGTTGCCTTGATAACATAGAAATGTGAGGACATTGTTATTTGATTTCAATGTTGTTGTAGTATAAATGTAATGATGAGGTTAAATCATTGTAAGGACATTTTAATTCTTTTATATTTTCAACACAAGGGGAAGGGCCTTAAACTATGGGCAATAAATTATTATGATTTAGATTTAGCAATTAATTATGTGTACTCATTGTTAAGGTTGGGTTGGTAACTTGTCTACTAATGGAAATCAAACGAAGTGATTGATCTGTACTTGTTGCTGTTGAGTCATAGACATTTCCTTGTCATTAATACTAGTTGGTCATTGTCTGAGACCTTTCATCTTGCGTCTTCATAGAGGACGTGGTTATTCTCGGTTTTGTTGTGATGGGTTGTATTAATTTCGTTGCTTGGTCTATTGTGTCGGGCGGGATGTAGACACCTCCATGTTCCTCAGAACAGTCGCCAGCCCTGAGACCTTAAATGGTTAAAATCGATGGGAACTTGGGCTTGAGCGTTGCTTATGTGTCTTGGAGGTCCTAACCATTGCAGGGTAGGACGGGCGGGTAGTCAGTCTTACTTATTGTCGCTTGATTGTCATTAAACGCATGACGTTACTGTGGTATGTCGTATGTCATCTTGCTGTGTTCGTATTACTTGCATCTTGTTCGTCGTCGGGTTACTAGTTTCTGCCTGAGCAGTCGGCCAGGAGCCTATCTGACCTTCTCTCTCTCCGGAGTAAAGGACTAAGATTAAACGCCCTGCTTTCCTGTGCAGAAATAGTAAATTCTCTATTATGGATTCTTCCTTCTGTCTATGGTCGTTTAATGCCTGCAGTTACTTGTTGTGCGCCTTATGTCTTCTTGTTGTGATCATCGTGGTAGCGTCTTGTTAGTCGTCGGCTGGCGACGTAGAGTCAAGTTTGTTTGTTCCTTTTTACATGCGCGCACACACCTTAAAAAAGAAAAAAAACAATTGCACCTATGAAAGAGTTGTTGTCGTAACGAGGAGGTTCATTACATATGGTATCAGAGCCAGTTCGACCCGCTACTTGGGATTCACTACGACTTTCGTTGACCTGATTAGATTTTCTTATACTGTTGTTGATTGAGTTGATTGTGTGCGTGTAGGTAATTATGGTTAGAGGACACCGCGGAGGCAGAAGATGGGGTGCTAGGGGAGGAGGCGTGACGCCTCCAGTAGCATCCATGCCTGAGGGGTCTAACCCCTAGGGAGGCGAGCAGGTTCTCGGATAGGAGCAGATAACAGTTGGAGACATTGTTGGGATGATGAGATATTTTCAGCGCATGTACGAGTCCCTGATCAGCCGATTGGATAGAGATGAGGCTAGGGCGCCGACACCCGCTGAGGTCCCGCCGCGTGCACCGGCCGTTACCGGTAGCATTCACCGTGAACTCGAGAAGGTTAAATTTCCCGAGTTCTTTGGTGCCCTGGATGGCACCGCCGCTGAGGCATGGTTGGAGAACATGGCGATGTGCTTCGCACTTCGTGATTATACCTCCAACATGAAGGTTCGCATGGTGGTATTTCAACTAAAGGGGAGCGCTCTTCTATGGTGGAAGAAACTCCTACCACAACTGAACATGGCCTTCGAAGATGTGTCATGGGAACTGTTCGAGGAACGGTTCCGGGAGAGGTACCTTTCAGAGGAATTCATCGAGCATCAGCTCAATGAGTTCAACACATTATGATAGGGAGGTCGTACGGTGCCCGAGTACAAGGCACATTTTATGGAGCTACTCCGGTATGCTCCGCACCTTAACACTGAGAAGCTCAAGGTCAACCGGTTCGTGTTTGGCCTTAACGATAACCTGCGTGCAAAGGTCAGGATCTTGATGCCTCAAACCTTGCACGACGTTGTCCAAAAGGCCCTCATAGCAGAGGAGGATCTTATCAGTGGGGGTCAGACTAGGACTCCAGCGAGACCATCAGGGTAGGGTTCATCTGGAATGCCGCAGCACCAGACACCAGCGAGACATACGCCGGGATATCGTGGCTTCCAGAGGGGATCCACTTTCACTACACCCCGACGACCATCGCCTCAGCAGCGGACACCTTATCGGGGACTACAACACCAACAACAACGTCGTCCACAGCAGCAACAGTTTAGGCCTGTTCAGCAGAACAGACCTGGGTTCCAGACCGGTGGGCCGTCATCTTCTACTTCGGGTACCAGGACTATTGGGCCAAAGAAGGGGTGTTGGATGTGTGGGGAGCCACATTACCAATGCGACTGTCCTGTGGAGAGGACCAGAGTGTTCGGATCAGCTGGACCCACTACAGTTGGAGATATGGGCAAGGCCCATCAGATTCATGCAGTGGTGAATAACCGCCAGGCAGAGCACCAGTCGACTGTGCTCGAGACGACAGGTACTGTCGCTGACCAGACCCTTATAATTTTGATAGACCCAGGTGCTACTGAGAGTTTCATTTCTGGTGCAGCGCTAAAAAGGATTAAGTTAAAGGCAGTCGAACAAGACGAGTTTAGCTTCGTAGAGATGGCTTCAGGAGCCAAACAGAAGGTTGGAGGAAAGGTTATGGGCTATGCCCTTAACTTGGGAGAGTTTTTCATGAGGGTCAACTTGTACGTCACGATCTTGGGATCTTATGACGTCGTGATTGGTATGGATTGGTTGGAATCACATGAGGCGATACTCAACTGTAAGACGAAATGGTTGAGCTTGGTCGATGATGAAGGACATAGACGTGTGATTGTAGGACGGAACCAGGGAGTATCCCTGAGGTTCATCTCTTCCTTACAGTTACAGAAGAGTATGCGCAAGGGGTGCAAACTTTATGCGATCCTTGTGCTAAACGAAAAGGGAGTAGCAGAAGGTCTAGAACACCTTTCGGTGGTGAAGGAGTTTGCGGACGTGTTTCTAGAGGAGTTACCTGGGATGCCGCCAGAAAGGGAATTGGAGTTTACCATAGACCTGAAACCAAGGACTGAACCGATAGCAAGAATGCCTTATCAGATGTCGACCCCAGAGTCGCAAGAGTTGAAAATGTCACTGAATGAGTTGCTGGACCTGGGACTGATACGTCCTAGTGTGCCACCGTGGGGTACACCTGTTATTTTCATTCGGAAGAAGGATGGATCGTGGAGGCTTTGCATCGACTACCGTCAACTGAACAAGGATACGATCAAGAATCAATATCCCTTACCAAGAATTGATGATCTGTTCGATCAAATGAAGGGTGCGATGATGTTCTCCAAGATCGATTTGCGATCAGGGTATCACCAGTTGCGGATCAAGGAGGATGACGTCCCTAAAACCGCCTTTAAGATGAGATTTGGACATTACGAGTTTACTGTTTTACCGTTTGGACTGACAAATTCCCACAGGGTATTCATGAGTTTGATGAATGGGGTGTTCCGCGAGTACTTGGACAAGTTCGTCCAATTATTCATTGACAATATTTTGATCTACTCTCAGACGACGGAGGAGCATGACGAGCACTTGCGCTTGGTACTATAGTGTTTATGAGAGCACAAATTGTATGGGAAGTTATCCAAATGATCTTTTTATCAATCGAGGATTCACTACTTAGGGCATGTCATCTCCAGCAAAGGTATCGTCGTGGATCCAACCAAGGTTGAGGCTATTATGGAATGGCCTTTGCCGATGAATGTCACAGAAGTGCGTAGTTATATGGGTTTAGAAGGATACTATCGACAGTTTGTCGAGGGATTTTCGAAGATAGAAAATCCAATCACGGAATTGCAGAAGAAAAATAAGAAGTTTGTTTGGACCGAGAAATCCACGGAAGCATTTCGAAGGCTTAAGGAGTTGTTGACCACAACGCCAATACTAAAGGTCCCCGACATGGACACAGACTTCTTGGTATGCACTGACGCATCCAAGGAAGGCTTAGGCGGAGTCTTGATGCAAGACGGACGAGTGATTGCTTACATTTCAAGGAAAATGAGAAGGCATGAGGAGAACTACGCGACGCATGATTTGGAGTTATTATCCATCGTATATGCCTTGAAGGTTTGGAGACACTACCTTGTTGGATGAAAATTTGAATTAAAGACTGATCATTGTGGAATACAACACCTTTTTATGCAAAGTGACCTGAACGCGCGACAACGGCGTTGGTCAGAATTGCTTAGTGAGTACGACTTCGAGATTACTTACATAAAGGGAATAGTGAGCAAAGTGGCTGATGCTTTGAGTCGGAGACCATGCATGTTCTCGGTGTTTCCTCTTCAGACGAACCTACGTGAGAAAATTCTCACTTTACAGTGTGACGACGAATGGTACATAGAGGTCGAGAGTTTTTTCGGACAAAACATAATGATGGTACCACGATATGAGGGATTTTATTTTGATAGCAATGGGTTATTGAGGTTTTGAGGTTGGGTTTACGTACCGCCAAACGACGAGTTGAGGATGTTGATCCTGAGCGAGGCTCATAGAGAAGTTTACATGGCTCACCTAGGAGTCACGAAGATGAGGGCAGACCTTAAACCTTTATTCTTCTGGAAGGGATTGAAGGCCGACATAGTCAACTTTGTGGCTAGATGTCTAGAGTTTCAGTAGGTAAAGGCTGAACATAGACACTCGATAGGGTTACTTCAACCATATTCCATTCCAGAATCGAAATGGGAAGTTATTTCGATGGATATTATTGTTGGATTGCCACTGATGGCAAGGAGACATGACTCAATTTTTGTAGTAGTAGACACTCTGACGAAGAGTGCTCACTTTATTCATGTGCGTATGATGTATCAGGCACCTGACATAGCGAGAGTTTTCATCAGTGAGATTGTGAGGCTGCATGGCGTGCCTAAAAAGATTATATCCGATCGAGGATCGGTGTTTACTGGATGATTTTGTATGAGTTTCCAAGAGGCCTTGGGAACCCAACTTAATTTTAGTACTGTGTATCACCTAGAGACTGATGGACAGACCGAACGAACGAACCAAACCTTGGAAGACATGTTGCGAATGTACGTGATGGACCAACAAAAGCGTTGGGAGGAATTCTTGCCTCTAGTAGAGTTCGCTTACAACAACAGTTACCAGAGCACCATTAAGATGGCGCCTTTTGAGTTTCTTTATGGGTGACCATGTCGGATGCCCTTAAGTTGGGATCGGCTTGAGGATAGGGTCCTGGTGGGACCAGAAGTGATCCAAGAAATGGAAGAGAAAATGCCAACCATAAGACAAAGGATTAAAGAAGCGCAGGATCGACAAAAGAGTTATGCCAATGCACACCGAGTTGACCGTAGTTACGAGGTCGGCGATCGAGTCTTATTGCGGGTTAACCCGCATAAGAGTTCGATCAAGTTTGGAAAGGGAGCTAAAATCTCTCCTAGGTTCATGGGACCTTTCGAGATTGTGGAGAGAAAGGGGCCCGTGGCCTATTGACTAGCCTTGCCTGATTCTTTGAGGCATATGCATGATGTTTTTCATGTATCTATTTTGAGACATTATATTAGTGATCCTACACACGTGATTGACATGAGTTCCTTGGAGGTGTCGGACGTGGGAGTGCTCACGACTGAGCTGGTCTGCATCTTAGATCATCGTGTTCGACAGTTACGACGTTGAACGGTAGATCAGGTCAAGGTCGAGTGGGAAAGTTATAGTCCACACTCGGCGACCTCGGAGGACGCATATGATATGTGCCAGCAGTTCCCATTTTTATTTGATAGATAGACTTATGATACTGTGGTACTTTTATTTCGGCATTTATACTGAGAAACTTCGGGACGAAGTTTAGACCAAGAGGGGGTGTATGTAACATCTCGCTCTGGCGTGCTGAGAAAACTTATTCTTTGAGGACACTTGCTCGCAAGTGATCTGGACTTTTATGATGTTAAAACATTGATCCTTGATTATGATGCATTGTGATAGATGACATGATGTTTTACTTCTTTGACGTAGACCGGTGCTATTGACTCAGTTTAATTGAGTGTGTAGGGTTTTGGACCTTGAGGATGCAGAGGCATCGGTGGAACCCCTTGGACTCCGGATTGAGTGGAGTGTGCTATTTGGGTTGATTTATTTACTGTGATAATTCATTGATTTGATGATATGATGTTGACATGTTCTGACATGATTGTTGATGATGCAGGCTGACGATAGCTTGTCGACCAGACTCACATATGGAGTAGAGGGACCACACATGATTTCCAGAGAGGTTGAGGGAGAGGTGTGGACAATAGCCCTGCCACAACCTACTAGCACTCCCGTCGTGGCTCGAACTATAGGTTAACGATTACCTAGCTCGAGAGGATCCACGATGCCGTGAGGGAAGACTACGATAATCACTCACGATGATTCTAAGGGGCGCGCAATAAGGCGGGGGCCTTATTCCTTAGAGCCCTTAGTCTCCCACAAGATCACCTGGCGGAGTGTTGACTCCAGGGGTTATAGATGTCTACTAATCAGTCAAGTCCACGAGTGGCACCCTTGGAGCATGTGGTGCATCCTGAAGGGCAGGTCGTGCAAAAGAAACGAACGAGGCGAGTGGCACCCTTGGAGCACGCAGTGCATCCTGAAGGGCACGTCACGCTGATGATGATGAAGAAACAAACCTAGATGTCCCTAAGACTTTAACGCCTTAAGAAATCCTTAAACAACTTCCCTAACCAAGTGTCACCCAGTTCAGAATCTAAGTCATAAGTCTAAAAATTCTCTAGGGTAAAAATTTAGTCTAACCTTAAGAATAAAAATAAAAATTTAAACAAAAACCCACTTCAGTAATAGTTTAGTCTTCATAAAATTCTTGGGGTAAATGAAGAGAGTAAGAATTTAATTAAACTAAGGGATTTAAAAATTTGCAAAGAAGAGATTATTTCTTAACTTATGAAAGTACAAAAGATATTAAATAAATAATAAAAAGAAAAGATTTAATAACGCAACTGCCATTTTGGGCTTAAATAAAAAGGGAAAAGAAGGGAATAATAAGAATTAGGAAACTAAGTAATGGAGGAAACTTAAAAAAGGAAAGATGGGAACTTATGGTAAAAAGCATGGTCAACATAGTAAGGAATCTGCAATTAAGAACCTGCTAATCTGAGCTAATTTAGTAACATTTTTTTATTTAGGAAAGTATTTAAAAAATGTAAGGGGATATAGGAACACCTATGAGTAAATTTAGGAGCGACTCTAGGTGGGTGAGGGATTTGAGACAATTAATACATTTAAAGAAAATATTTATTGGAGAAAAGAGGGGGATGGACGACACTTGTGCGATGGAGAATATTTAGAATATTTTATTGAGACTTAATTTAAAATGTGAATTAGGAAAGTTGGTGGGTCTCAAAACTCTATAAAAGAAAAGGGAGATGAGGAATAAGGGGATCGGTTGTTAGCGTAACGTTACGCTGCCGGATTTGTGACTTGACTGATTGCTTGTGAGGAGTTTGGATTTTCCAGTTTGGATAGGAGTGGTAGCTCGACCTTGCAAGGTGAGATGGGAAGCTATATATACCATCTGGATAGGTGTGGCCCCTTTGCGTCTCGGGGGGATAAGGGGGAAGAAGAGTACCCCTAGCGATTTGCTAGGAGGTATCGGTGTAGTCTCGACGGTCAACGAGGGGAGCAGCGCTGAGTGGGCGGTCATCATTCAAGGTGGGAGTTAAGGCAATGGTATGGTTTTGTTTTTAAATTGGTAGAATCGAATGCACTATGATATATGATGGAATCAAAATATTGGTTGTGATTAGATTTAATGGCTGTCATATTTTTCTACTCGGCGATTATAAGCGTAGCTGCTGCAACTTCTATTTTTATCTAAAGGTTCTCTTGTGATAAGTATTGTGGGGGAAATCATGTACAGATTTATATCTAGGGGTTTTGGGGGGGAAAATAAATTGCAACTAATAGGTGTTGAGAATCTCACATAATGAATTGGTTACTAATGTTAAATGCCTCTGTAAACAAAGTTTTATTTTCCTCTATTTTAATAGACAAAAGAAAAAGCGGTGATTTCGTTCTGCCCCTTCCCTGCGTTAATCCATGACTTTGTTGTGTAAATTCTTCCTCGGGTGAGCTTAGCATTGGCTGTTGCTGTGAATTTTGTCCTCCTACGTTCTATTGTTCCTCCCTGAATGTGTAAGGGCGATGTCGCCTTTTTGATTTTTAAAACCGGTTATAATCTGTTAGTCGCACTCCATAGCATATTTGCAATCTCTATGAAGTAGCCAACTTGAAGTACGAGTGTTGACAATCCACCCATTGGTTTAGTTGAGTTCCTGTGGGCGAAAATTTACCTGTGCGTCGTCAGGTCGAGCGAAGAAGTTTCTGCTCAAATCCACTCCAGTGAACGGCTACACTGAGACAGAAACTGGCACATGTAGTAGCAGAGCCTGCGCCGCATAATTAAGATAGATTAGCAGGAACCCCATCTCCATCGTGTTTGTATTTTAAAATTGATGTTCAAATTTTTCTGGTTTCTTGGGTCGTTCGGAGTTTTGATAGCGTGACTGGTGCCCACGACTGGGGTTTACTGTGAAAATGGGTGTGGTGTGTGTCATCGGATGCCCTGCTGACTATTGACAGTGAATGTTTGGATAGCGCTTGAGGTTGAACCGAAAGCTTGACCTTCCCCTTCACAACGATGGTTATCTAAATTTTTGAAAACAAATCTTAGGCGTCTCATGGATGGCCTGCAGTTTTTGTTTGGTAGCGTAAGTGATTGGCGGTTTATTCAAATGATAGACTGATAGTCGCAGAGGACCCATGCAACCTTCTACCTAAACGCCTTCTTCCACTCGGCTAAATTGAACGACTAAATCCTGTTAGGTTGATTGATGTAGAGACCCGTGATTCCTGGCCTACGCGCAACATGGGCCATTCGGTCTGGTGCGTCCCCCACAAACTGTAGCTGGATTTATTCGTGATAATAGAACGTGTGTCAGAACTTGCAATGCATCCTTTAAGGAAATCCCATTTAAAGTAACACCTAAGGAATTGTCTTAATTAAATGGTTATGATTTTTGAACTATAGGTTTCTGCCGATTCATAAAGTTTAAGCCAACGTAATGAAATTCTTTGGTTATCCCACCGGCAAGTTATTTTAATAAAATAGTAAAGGTAAGGATCCTGTTAGATATAAGACACATTTGTAGATTTTCTGTTCGCAATTTAGTTTAATACCGAATGTAATGATGATTTATTTTAGGGCAATGTCATAACCACACAAGAAAATGTAATGTTAAGTGTTAGCTGATAGGGATGTAAATTTTAATGTTATTTTAATCGCTTTCAATTTCACGACTGAACAACGGTCACCCTTGGACAGTTATTACCCATGAAGAAATGCTAGAGTTTAACATAATTTTGGTTTTCGCTGAAATTTGAGAACAAGTTCTTCAGCAGGGAATGATGGTCTCTTACAACCGCCTCATTTATATGGTCGTAACGGAATAGACTGTTTTCTTTCCATAAAAATCTGGACCCTTATATATTCTATTGAATGCATTGGAATGTAATATAACTTAATGGGATGTTTGTGGTGTAATATAAGCAAAGAGATGTTAGGGTAAGGAAATTAAGATAATGTTATTGATTATATTGGGTTTAGGAATTATGTAACTGTGATATATGGTTGTTTAATAGGCAAGAGTATTACTACTGTAATGAAGTTTTATGGTTATTTACTTGCAAAAATATTGCGGTGTAAAATGTGAGGTTGTCATTGTTCTAGGGAATTGTTATTGTAGTTTTATTATATCGGTAATGAACAAGATGTAAGGGGATTGTTATGTAATTGCAAATGTCACTGTAATGTGAGGTCATGGTAAAATATCGTTGAAACTTGTAAATGTAATATCCTCGCCCTTTTGGAAAAATGCTAGGTTGCCTTGATAACATAGAAATGTGAGGACGTTGTTATTTGATTTCAATGTTGTTGTAGTATAAATGTAATGATGAGGTTAAATCATTGTAAGGACATTTTAATTCTTTTATATTTTCAACACAAGGAGAAGGGCCTTAAACTATGGGCAATAAATTATTATGATTTAGATTTAGCAATTAATTATGTGTACTCATTGTTAAGGTTGGGTTGGTAACTTGTCTACTAATGGAAATCAAACGAAGTGATTGATCTGTACTTGTTGATGTTGAGTCATAGACATTTCCTTGTCATTAATATTGGTTGGTCATTGTCTGAGACCTTTCATCTTGCGTCTTCGTAGAGGAAATGGTTATTCTCGGTTTTGTTGTTCTGGGTTGTATTAATTTCGTTGCTTGGTCTGTTGTGTGGGGCGGTATGTAGACACCTCCATGTTCCTCATAACAGTCACCATCCCTGAGACCTTAAATGGTTAAAATCGATGGGAACCTGGGCTTGAGCGTTGCTTATGTGTCTTGGAGGTCCTAACCATTGTAGGGTAGGACGGGCGGGTAGTCAGTCTTACTTATTGTCACTTGATCGTCGTTAAACGCATGCCGTTATTGTGGTACGTCATATGTCGTCTTGCTGTGTTCGTACTACTTGCATCTTGTTCATCGTCGGGTTACTATTTTCTTCCTGAGCAGTCGGCCAGGAGCCTATCTGACCTTCTCTCTCTCTGGAGCAGAGGACTAATATTAAACGCCCTGCTTTCCTGTGCAGAAATAGTAAATTCTTTATTATGGATTCTTCCTTCTGTCTATGGTCGTTTAATGCCTGCAGTTACTTGTTGTGTGCCTTATGTCTTCTTTTTGTGATCATCGTGGTTGCTTCTTGTTAGTCGTCAGGTGGCGACGTAGAGTCAAGTGTGTTTTTTTCTTTTTACACGCGCGCACACACCTTAAAAAAGAAAAAAAAAATTGCACTTGTGAAAGAGTTGTTGTCGTAACGAGGAGGTTCGTTACATTTAAGGACTATCCAACAAACCTATCTTCCACAGAGTGCATCTCTTAAAATACAATGACCAAAAAGCTGTAATTTCTACCACAACTACCCTAATATATCTTCTCTATAGCCTCCAAGTGTTGTTGTATGAGTAATTCTAGAAAACACATTATAGAAAAAATGGTAAGATGACTTGTAAATAACATACCTTAGAACACATACTCACAAGACTTCATCCTCCCTTGGAATTTTTCCCTTCTTTACTTCAAATTCTCAATGAAAAATGCCTCAGATATCCTTGGTTACCTCATATAAGAATCATTCTCTCACTTATATAGAAATTCAATGAACTTGTGTGTATAAAAATGTTCTTATGAGAGACTTCTTGAGGTGTATTTATACTTTTTCTAAGTAACCTCTTTCCTTAACTTTAGGGATTCTTGAAATTTATGGTTACAATCACTTTACCCTTTAATGAATGACATGTAACCATTTATGGGCTTCTTAACCATTCTTTGGGGATTTAAAATTCATGAGGATATATCTCTCTAACCGTGAGGAATCACATGGTGTACCACCTAGAATTGGAAACAAAATGATGAGGACTCTCCATGTATGAGTTTATTACTTGCATTTATAATGTCCTTCATGTCCTTATTACTCAAAAAAATTTGTGTTCCATAACCACACCTTTGGTTTTATTATAGACTTCTTCAAAGTGTCTTCTCGTGAGCGCCATGCCATATGGGCGGATTATTCCACGCAATTTTTCCACGTTTCCATTAGCTTCATCTTTTTTTTAAATAGGGTGGGATTTTCGTCGATATTGCCACGAAATTTTGTCATAATATCCACAAATATGTTATTTTAACTTGGTCGGGATTTTCGTCTCTATTGGAAGGAAAGTTCGTGGCAATAGCGACAAACTTTCATGGTAATAACAACAAAAATTTTGCCTATCTCATTGGTCGGTGTTAATGGCTAGTTGACTATTTGATCTATATATACCTGACTTTAAGAGACTTTGCAACACAATTGCTATAGTTGTGACACTGTTCTTGGCTTTTGTTTGAGTTGTTTATTTTTTCCGTCACCCACTGGTTGAACAAATCCAATTCTCGATCTACATAGCTCGGATTTTGAACTTGCAAGGTTAGTATGTTTTATTTTATTTATGTACTCATTTAACTTGTAAATTTTTGTTCAAATGTCCAAATTTCATGTAGCTTGTTTTTTCCTTGATAATATATTATATGTGTAGTACCATATTTCATGTCTTTGGTTTTTGGATCTAGTTGGTATATTCTATGGAAAAGGGTATGTGGATTCCATAATATTCTAGGTTTATGGAATCCACATACCCTTTCCCCTTCAATTGTAGCTATAATGTCTCTCTCTTTTCATTGATAAAGATATGGAATTGCTCTTGAAACTCAACCATGATTGGTGAAATGATAGTAATTGATTTCCATTTTCTTCTCTCTTTTATTTTTAAGAACTAACAAAAAAACACCAACAAAGCTTGATTGAAGCTTTGATACCACTTGTTACATCCCTAGTACCCAAATGGGATCACACTTGCATAAATTGAAAATAATATAACAGTGACAATAATGGTTGGGATACTTGCACACCTAATGGTTGGCTAGCACTTACTAATTCAATTAAATGAAGGAAGAAATCTCCATGCATAAAATCTTGAAGTTGATTGTTATATTGATAAATGATAAGTTAAGGTATATATAAGATAGGGAGGAAACTCATGTTTATAACAATAACATACATAAACACTAACCCTAAACTTAAGTTAGGTATATATGTCGTTATTATATAAAGAAAACATTTGTACACATATGAACTTATTATAAAGATGTTATCTATGCCGTGATTAGGCACATAAAAATCACTTTTAACTAACCACCTTCAACCATATTAGCTTATGGTTAGCCACCTTTAAATTTCTTGGCTTATGACTAAGCATGCACCTTTAACAAATGAACTTATGATTATATACCATAGTCTTCCAATATAAAAAAAGTGTATTTGTTTCAACTTTCTCAATAAAATCCACATACCCTTTTCTTATATGTGATGTTGTTTCTCTCAATTATTTTATAATCACACACAATTCTAGATGTAGTGATTAACTTTAGTTTTTAGTTGATGTAACTTTTTATACACTATTAATAAGGATCAATATCTAAAATATAAAAAATTCATGGCGAAATCTACGATAACATGATGAAATCTACTAGTCAGACAATGGAAAATGAGAACATGCCAAAGTGTCTTAGAAAATAAAATTGTGACCACTGTAAGTAGCATAAAATTGTGACCATTGTATGTATATGCAAATCAACACGTCATAATTTAAACCAACCCAACCCAATTGTGGATGACAAGTGGTTGGCATTCTTTTTTTAGTGGTCAATTTCAAAGATTGACATTTTGTCTACAAAACAACTTAGAGGCTAGTGAATGGTGTCGAGTGATTCAAGTTTGAGAAATTTTGACCACTTTCGTTAAATGGTGTGTAATTATTTTCCATGGTTATTCAATACACACTACTCTCTAGTACAAATTGAAGCATATCTATCTTAATAGTTAATCGATAATATAAAAAAAACATGTTAAAATGTATTAGAAAAAATAATTGTGAGGATTGTAGGCCAATGTAAATAAACATATCATAATCGAAAGGAGTATCTAAAATATAAAAATTTGACAACTTACTATTTGGTATGGTGTAGGTAAGACAATTACTTATCAGGACAAGGATTTTTCACTATGAATGAAAATGGCAGAAAGCTTGCTCGGTTAAGAGTAGAATTAGAGGCGAGGGGCAATGGAAAATATTATTTCCGTTGCTATGATTGTAGAAGCTTGCAAAAAACAATACTTTTAATAACAACAACTCAAAGACATTGTAGGGAGAAGGGGCATGCTGAAGGGGTTTATGAATACCATCCCTTGGTAAGAGGATTCAATATTTAATGTATTCTCTGTAATAATCAGTATGTCATCAATTTTAGTAATATTTCTTATCGTGATTTTTATGTTTTCTATACACACTAACTTTTCTACGTTGTTTTTAAATATATAGACGATGCCTCCAAAATGTCGACCTCAAGAGAGTTATTTGCCAAGTACTAGAAGAAATACTCCTTTACAGGGTGATGAACTTCGAGATCAAAATATTGAAGTTGTTGATCAAGTTATTAATGATGATATGGACGGAGATAACGTTAGTGATTCAAATCAAGAAGATGAGATACATAGACTGATCCAAGACACATTTGCTCCAATGGATGAGGACAACTAGGATGATAGTCATGATGTTGATCCTCTACTCGAGAAGTCATGTCAACCTATTTATGAAGGCTCAACAACAAATCTTTTATGTGCTATATTGTTGTTGGTGAACCTGAAGGTTTTGAATGGTTTATCAAACACATGCCTCACACAGATACTAAGATATTTAATTTGTTAATTATTTATGCCTTCATGTTCACAAATACTTAAAAGGTTCAATTTTTTCCTATATTGCTATTGTTTTCTAATTTGTAAATTAGTATATTAGATGAGATATTGATGTTTAATATTGTTTACATTGACTTATTGTTTAGAATTTTGTAGATTGTTAGATGAAGTTCTATTACCGACATCAAATATTTTTCCACGCACATATCAAGAAATATCCGTGATTATGAAAGAAATTGGGATGGACTATCAGGCTATTGACGCATGTCCTAATGATCATATAATATATTATGGACAATATGCATTAGAAAATGAATGCCCACAATGTCAAATAAGTAGATATCGAACCGATAAAGCGTCAAAGAAGGTTCCTCGCAAAGTTCTTCGTTATATTCCGATAATTCCACGTTTCCAATGGTTGTTCAGGTGCCAAAGTATAGCACAATTTATGGATTTCCATGCAAAGAACACAAGTAAAGATGATTTTCTTCGAATGCCTGCAGATGATTCTGCATTGAACTACATCAAAGAAAAGTGGCCAATTTTTAAAGAAGAACCTTGTAATGTTAGAMTTTTGTTGGCAGCTGATGGTGTCAATCCATTTGGAGAGCTTTGTTTTACGTACTCAGTGTGGCTTGTTCTTGTTATAAAMAATAACCTTCCTCCTTGGATGTCGATCAATAGAGAGAACACGATGTTGGCAATGATTGTTCCAGGTATTTAATTATCTTTTATTTTATTTAAAGTATGACAAAACATTTCATTTCTTTGTTTCATGCATGGTAATTATTTATTTTATATATAAGGACATCTAGATAAGTATAATTAATCATGCAGTATGTTGAACCAATTAGGTAGGTACCAGGTTAAAGATATGAACGTATATATTGAGCCTCTTATCGATGAGTTGTTGAAGTTATGGGCTGGCGTCACTATGTATGACATCTCTAGACCTATAGGGCAAAAAAAATTTCAATTCCATGGAATACTATCATGGACAATTCATGATGCTCCTGAGTTAACACATTTTTGTGGTATACTATTACTTTATTTTGTTATTTAATATTATATATATTTATTGAAAATATCATGCATTATTTTAAATTGTAACTCTAATTTGACGCTACATTAACTCATATATCTTGTAGGTATTCAAAAGAAGAGTAAATTTGCATGCCCAGTTTGTGTTCTGAGGATAAAATCTCATTGTTCAAGGAGTTTAGTAAAGGAAGTGTTTGATGAGTATAGGCACTTTCTGCCTAAGAACCATAGTTATCGAACTACAGACAAAGAAAATTCCAATGGTAAAGAAGAAAATGGAAAAAAACCACGAAGAATGACACCTCGACTATGGAAGTTGGAATATATTAGAAATCATCAATGTATGCAAATTATTTATGTATGACATATTGTATAAATATTTGGTTAATTTCATTAGTATTAATTTCATTTTGTCCCATTAATTAGTGTTAATTTCAATTTGGTGATGTTTCATGAATCTCGTTAAGGCACGAATGGGCTTCTACGAGGAATGAAAAGTTACCCGATGCAATTCAGTAGATTTCCATACTATGAGAACCTACAAATAGTTCATTTGTTTGATACAATGCATATCGAGAAGAACATGACATAATTGTTATGGAAAATATTAGATGGAAGGATTGACAAAGAGAGAATTGGAAATATTTGTTGTGACATCCAGGAAGCTAGTCATGCATTGCAAAGTGTTATTATTAGTTCTAATGGTGATGGTTGTGAACATAATACTAGTCTTCCTTGGTTATTGATGGAGCAAAAAAGCAATATTGTAAAAGAGGTCATTCGAAAAATTAGGTTTCCAAAGGGGTTTTCGTCGAACATACAAAATATCTTAACGAAAAAGGTGATTTTTTGGTGGGGTTAAAACACATGACTGGCATACATTCATTAAGGTAATTAGTATGTTATAATATATTTCCTTCTTGGTATGCATTTTTTGGAAACAAATAATAATTTTTTTTTTTTTTGTTATAGTATGTTCTACCTTTATCTCTCCCAGACGACTTTGACAACAACATAAAACAAATTATTTATGTACTTGGCAAATACATGAGGTAAGTATTGTTTTATTAGGAAAATGTACTTCTTATGTGATTTGTAGAGGAAATTATTGACATATTATGTTTTATCTACAAAATTATGTATGCCTTGATATTATTTTATTGCATCGACACTTGTAGGTGGCTATCATCAAAAGAAATCCATAAAGAAGATATAAGGTATTGGAAGAGAGAAATTCCCTGAATAATGTGTCAAATACAACAATATCTACCTCCAACATTTTTCAATGCACAAGAACACTAACTTATACACCAATTTGAGGAGATTGAATTATGTGGACCAGTACACACAAGGTCGATGTGGATGGTGGAGAGGCAGTTGAAGTCACTGAAGTCTTTTGTTAGACAAAGAGCACGTCCAGAGGGTTCTATGGTTGAGGGATATATGGTATATCAATGCATCGTGTATATTAGTCAATATCTACCTAAATTAGGAGAAAATATGAATTTGCCTCGCATTTGGCATCTCGACTCCATCAAAAAATATGAAGGGGAGGTCCTATTGGGTAAAGGTAAAATGAGGACTGTGAAAGGTAATTATTAGATGTTGATGTAGATTTAATATATTACACATTTATTAAATTATTCATTTATTAACAATAGCTAATTAATGATACTAAATTGTCATGCTATCATATAGTTTCTTGAGAGTAGGATGCTTTACATTTATACCTTGCAAACAACCTTGATTGGATGGAGCATTGGATAGAATATACTGAAGAATACTTGGGTAGGTTATCATGGGAAGGGGTGAGTAAGATGATTAAAACAACGCATCGTCATCGACATCAATTTTCCGATCTTACATCAAGGGAAGTTGATTTAGCCTTTGGTTTAAAAGATAAACAGGCAAGTTAAATTTTTTACCCACATTTTCCTAGTTTTTTCCCAATTTTTCAATGTATTTGGTTTGTTTAATTTTGGAAATATATATTTAGTAAGTCCTATATGAGGTTTATTAATTGGAAATGTATTTTTTACTTGTTGTCCATGTTGTAGTTGAAACATCACAAGGCTATGTGGTGCAATGGTCGTAAATTTCATATAAAAATGTTGGATGATAAGATGAAAACCTCGGATTGTGGGATAACTGCAGTGTTTAAGGTCACCAACATTTCCTCTAGAAGTGACATAAATCCAGAAGAAACTGAGAATAGGTAATATGGCCATTTGGAGGATATAATTGAGTGTGATTTTAATTCCTTTAAAACAATTTTGTTTGAGGTTAAATGACACATGCTATAGATGCATGAACACGATCCCGAAATAGCTATTATTGAGCATGATAATGCATTTACCATGGTTAATACAAGGGCATTTGAACCAGACACATAGCCTTATGTTCTTCCAAGTCAATGTGAGCAAGTATTTTACTCAGAGGTACTTGGTAAAACAGGTTGGTCATACGTTGTTAGATATGATCAAAGAGGAAGACCAATAAAGTATAATCATGTAGCCAAGGATGAAGATAATAATGAGGAAGAAGATCATGATTATGTAGATTAGGAGCAGATGGCTCATGTAGTCGATGTCTCAGATGAAGAAGTTGATCATCCAAATGTAGGAGATGACGATCTCATTGAGGATATCGATAACTATATTAGCGAAAATGACGTTGATGATGATTTTGATAGGAATGAGCCTTTCACCAATATTGATTCTAAACCAGATCCTAATATAGATGTTGAGCTAGATGAAGAAGAAGATGACTGATATTTAATTGTTGAAAAGAAGAGGTATGTGTTTATATCTTTTATATGATCTTTTATATGTTTTTTATTTTGTATAATATAGTATATGATACATGTTCGTTAGAATTTCAAATTAGGTAATATGGGGAAATTGAGAGTGATGTGAGGGGGGTGGGGGGCATAATTAGAGATTCCACCTTCACATGGTTTCCCTTGTTTAGTAGAGAATTAACTATTCTCGAAACGAATAGGAGCTCTGTGCGACTGCACCTAATCATACCAACGATGTAGGTATGTCCATCATCAATTCATCATGTAAACCATAAACCCTAATTTAGTGGAGTCATCGATTTGTTCCCAGTGAATGGATGCATTGTTGTTGACATGGAATGGGACAACACATGTACCTTCTTAATTTTCTTCCTTCACTTGATGTGCGCATGGTCATTCCTAGCCTTGAATTGAAAGCTGCCCCTAGTCTTAGTCGTCACCCTTCATGACATTTGMCACCCAACGGTCATTATATCACAATGTTGGAGGCATATGGGCATTGGGATCATGAGGCTTTATAAACCTATAGTAACAAGAGACATTAATTGAACTTTGACTAGATTGAAAGGTGTGTGCAATTGAAAATACTAGCAACCCAAAACTAAAAGGGATCAATACACTGACTGTCAATGAGAGGTGATATGGCCATGGTGTGTAGGAATAGGCCTAGCACGTTCAAAATTATCATTATCCAAACATATTATACAAATTTTACAAGGAAATTGTACTAGGACTAGACACAGGCAACAATGACCTATGAATGGGGCCAACGTTGAAATTTTTTCAACCTATTTCCGAATGCATTGAAATTTGACATAGATAGACTATTCACATGATTTAACAATATGGGAGGGTTTCTGGACTCAAACTTGACTCACATGTCCAATTTCTTCCATCATCAATTCATCATGTAAACCATAAACCCTAATTTAGTGTAGTCATCGATTTGTCGGGTTTTAGTGTTCCCGGTGAATGGATGAGTTGTTGTTGACATGGAATGGGACAACACATGTACCTTCTTAATTTTATTCCTTCACTTGATGTGGGCGTGGTCATTCCTATCCTTGAATTGAATGTTTCCCATAGTCTTAGTCATCACCCTTCATGACAGTTGTCACCCAACGATCATTAGATAACAAGGTTGGAGGCATATAGGCATTGGGATCATGAGGCTTTATTGGTTTTCTATGGCATGCATTAGGATCAAGTTATCTCCTTTAGTTACAAATATCATTGAAAATTTTGTCCAACATGCATTTGCAGAGCCTAATAGAGAGCAGTATCCATCATAAAAAGAGGATAAACATAAGGGTTTTCGGACTCAACCATGAGTCAAAAAAAAAATCGACAATCAAATATTCTTTGGTTATTCTATCAAAATCCAACAATAAGGTGCGCCTGCTCATGTACTTGATCCCTCTTATAACTAACATGTGGATGGGGCCAACGTTGAAAGTTTTTCAATTTGTGCTTGTATGGACTGAAATTTAACATGGTTAGATTAGATACATACAATGATAGTATGGGAGGATTTACAAACTCAAAGATGACTCACACAATCAATTCCACAATCAAACAACAATCCTATAGAACAATTAATGTGAATAGGGAAGACAACGACAATATGGGAGGATTAGACTAGATGCATACAATGATGACCAAACCATTAATGCCTATGTAGAAGCTAAATCCCAAGAAAACAAGTAATCTAAATGAAAAACAACTATGTATGAAAACAAGTTGGTGAGGTGAGGATCCCCAAAAACTAATTTCAAATAAATCACAAATAAAGCACATGCATTATAGAACATGCACACACTTTAGAAACATGTACATACTAATAGAGGTTAGGTGATGCAGGAGAATCTCTCCATGCAGCCAGCCAGCCAGCCAGCCACATCAGCGCGCATGCATTTATGTGCTGAAAGGGAGGTGCATCCTCATTTTAAATTTCGAATTGAATGTAATTAAATGTCTTAGGATATTGACCCATAGAAGCCATGCCTTTGCGCACGCTGTAGATAAGATAGGAATTTAATGTGTGTCATCATTGAGATCTAGATCCAAGTGATGGACTAGACAACCATTGATTGTAATTTAATAGAGTAGGTAAATCCTGGAGGGAAGCGATCGATGAGCACCTCAGGTAAAAGAGATTTTCAGATCTCATTTTTGAGTTAGTCAGGTAGAGTAGAGAAGAGCCGAGAGAGAGCTCGGGAACACCTTTGTAAAGATACAGGAAATTTTCCATTTTTAATACAAACAACAGTTTTTCCTGCATTATTCTGTCTTATATGGATGTATGTGTGTGTTCCTTTTATATTGTGAATGTATGCTGTAATTGTGCATTTGCAGGGTTGTTTTGATTTCAGGTTGAAGGTCTTTGAGGCTTCACACCAGGAGGGTGTGACAGAACGTTGAGGTTTTGATAGCCGTGCACAGGAGGGTGTGACAGAACGTTGAGGTTTTGATAGTCGTGCACATGAGGATGCATTTTTGAACTCGAAGGAGTCAGACTAAGACGTGCTGAGGCACCAGACTGAAATCATCAACTCAGGGAGAAGAATACCTGTGAGGTTGCTGAATACCTCAGGAGGTAAGGCTGTGTAGCTGAAACACAGTTGCAGACAGAATCACTGAGGATTCTGTAGGAGCTCTGCCAGGTGGGCATTGAGCGTAAGCACGAGGTGCTGAAGGAATAACTCTGTTGAGAGTTTGAAGATAGAAGTCAAAAGTTTTGAGGAGTTCTGAGAAGCTCTGCCAGGTGGGCATTGAGCGCATGTGTGCAAGGAGTGCACAGAGGAAGGAACACTGCCGTGAGTTCAAAGGAAACAGAACCGCTGAGGATTCTGGAAGGCTCTGCCAGGAAAGCATTGAGTAGGTGCAAAGGGTGCACAGAAGGAACCTAGAACTACTGAACGTTCTGTGGGAGAAGAGGCTCCGCCAGAAGGGCGTCACGAAAGTGTGCAGGCAGGCATAGGAGAAGAAGAGGACCCCTTTGACTTCTGGAGGTCAAGGGAAGAATCCATCTAAGGATCTTCGCTGGGTTACTGAATACCTAGAGGGTTCGGAAAGAAGTTCCTTAAGCAAAGGATAAGATCACGAGGACGAGCGTTTTCACGCACATAGTCGGGCTGCAAGGAGTGCAGAGACCAGAGAACGCTTTGGAGAGTTCAAAGACCCCAAAGCTCAGGAGGGAAATCATTTTTATGCGTGAAATCGAGAACTCAGAGTGGGAAGTTCGAGGAGGAAGAGCGCAAAGGTCAAAGCCTTTGAGAACGTGAAATTCTCCCAAGTCTGGGAAGAAATTGTGCAAGATCAGGGAGAGCAATAGCCATCGTCAGATCGGCAGGAGAGAACAGATCTAGATCATTGAATATTCACGTCCAGGGGAGTGCCAAAAGGAGCGCACATAAGAGGAGGACCGATAGCCATCGGATCTCGTAAGAGAAATCCCGTCAGCCGTTAGATCGGGAGGAGTAGCACGAGGTTTAGCCTCTGGAGGAGGAGCGAGAGGTTTGTGCCTTGTAGAATCGTGATACACGATTTCCCGATCGTGAGGAAGGTGGACCCCAGAGGAGTCGGTGAGGAGGACAGGTGGCATCCCACATCGGCTATCGAGATATCGGAGATCCCGGGTACACAGGTTTTGTGCATAGCAGAATCGCGAAACACGATTTCCCGATCGGATCAGGACCGTCCATTGTGAGGTCACGTGTCAGAGGATCCCCAGGAGTCGGGGTTCAGCATATCGAAGGTTTCGAGCACACAGGAATCTTGCCACATGGAATCGCGATCCATGATTTACTGACAAGATCGAGACCGTCCATTCAGCGGACACATGGTAGAGATCTATATCATTGGAGGAAGTCTCGACCAGTAGTCAAATCTGTCGGAGTTTGTGGTTCATCGGGATATCGGGAATCCCAGGGACGAAAGTTTTGTGCATTTTGGATTCACGATCCGCGAAATCCCGATCGGTGGGAAACAACTATCAGTCATAGCGGGACAGGGAGAATCACCCCTGTGCGGGAGCCAGCTGTCAGCTGGACGGAGGTCAAGGCTCATCGGGGATCGGAGGATCGGGGGTTGTGACTACATGTGCATCGCAACATCACAAACCCCAAAAACCCGATAGGAGGATTGATCGCTGTCACGGGTGATGGTCATGTGGACTAGGACTTAGCCAGGAGGGCTAAGGCATAACATGAATTGGCATATGGGGAGTCCTAAGGATGTGTACGCTCTGACATCAGAAGCACCAAAAATCCAATGGAGTGGTAAGACCAAGGCCACGAGGTAATGGTCATATAGACCAAGAGCCAAGTTAGAAGGAGCATTCATTTGTGAGCAGGAGCTCATCGGAGAATCGGAGATCGGGAATTGGAGAAGGCAAGAACCCTCAACAATGGGGAACGCGAAACCCCGAAACCCAATACAGAGTCGGGGAAAGGTCGCGGTGAGTGCGGGAGACAGTGAATGAGAGAAGGAAGGACATGTGGATCGGGTCGTGTTTTGACAGGGATTCCACTTGGGAATCTAAAGAGCCGCTTCGGCTCAGCATAAGGGATTTGAGAACGATCCTGTGAGCAGGATGTCAGGTAAAGAGACCCTGCAGGGAGATAGGTAAGACCTCTCTTCGTCAAGTGGTATCAGAGAGGGAACTTCATCTGTATATTTCAGATGAAGTGAGAGGAGGCAGAGGAAGAAGACAAAGTGCTCTAGGACTCTGTAAGGACTTGTTTACAGGTAGGTAGCAGTCTAGAGACAGTCAGCGAGACAGTAGGATGAAGCTGAGCACTCAGGATTTCAGGAGTGATAGCGGCAGGTTTTCCAGGGAGGCAGACAGGAACAACAAGATGGCTACTGAAGGCCATAAACATGCTTAAAAGAAGAAGCCAGAGCTGATGAGCGCAGCAGAAATGGATAAAGAGATCGCTGACATAAAGCGAGAGATGGAGGAGCTCGAAATGAAGATGCGATAGAATAAAAAGCAGAGATGGGTTTATGAATGGCCCATGAAGATGCCAAAGGTGAGATGGCCAGTCAGACAGCTGATGGTCAGGAGACAGCGTAGGCTGTTGAAAAAATGGTTGAGGTATACTGAAAACCTCAAGGCCACATAGGAAGAGATGGTTGATCACTATTGGCCAGAGACTGGAAAGGGTCTCGATGATGATGAAGAGGATGAATTGGGATCGTCTGATGATCTCAAGGACTGCCAGGAGGGTAGAGTAGAAATCCTAGATTGCCAAGAGGGCAATGAGTTGAGATCAGTTGAGGATCTCACGGACTGTTAGGAGGACAGTGAGGGAATTTCACATTGTCAGCTGGGCAATGATAAGAGGTCGCTGCAGGATCTCATAAACTGCCAAGAGGGCAGTGGAAAGTTTCCAAATGGCCAGATGGGAAAGGGAACAGAAATGAGATCGACTGATGATATCAAGAATTGCCAGGAGGGCAGAGAAGAGGAAATTTTGGTTTGCCAGGTGGGCAATAAGTTGAGATCAGCTAAGGATCTCACAGACTGTCATGAGGACAGCCAGGAAATTTCACATTGCCAGTTGGGCAATGAAAGGAGATCATATGAGGATCTTGAAGACTGACAGGAGGGTAGTGGAAGTATTGAAGACTGTCAGGTGGGCAGCGAAAGCGTATTGAACTTCCAGGTGGGCAGAGGTGAAAATTTGGGACCATTTGAAGGTCTCATAAAAAGTTCAATTCAGCAGGGATTGTTGATGAAGATGGGATCGGTTGATCTCATAGTCTGCCAGAGAAGTAGCGGAAGCATCCCATATTGCCAGGTGAGCAGGGATGAGCAGATGAGACTATTTGTGAGTCTCATAAACTCTAAAGTGATTTGGATTCAGCCAGGGGAGATGACAGAGCCAGTGGGCTCAAAGTTGAATGTGGATCAGCAGATGCAGCTGAAAGAGGAGGATTTGAGCCGTGTGATGATTGGGGGAGTTTCAATATTCTTTCCATTTGCCCCAGAGAAGGAAAAAATTGGTGTTGCAGGTGGTGCAATAGCAGAACAATCACAACTGATGATGACTGTTGAAGAAGAAGAATTGGTGCAGATGGTGCAGACTGCCCAAGCAGAAGAAAGAAAAGAGAAGGATCATTTTGAGGAACGACTCGCTGATTTCATCCAACAAGCTGAAAGAGCTGTAGCATTGGAGCTGACAACAAAAAAAGACGCAGAAGCAGAAGAGGAAAGTGAGCATTCCGAGGAATGGCTCAACACATTCAACACTGAAGCTGAAGAGATTTCAACAGGCGAGTTTGCAACAGAAGATGGAGAAAACGAGCATTCTGAGGAATGGATCATTACTTTCATCCAGGAAGCTAAAAGAGCTATAGCATTGGAGCTGACAACCGAAGGAGAAGAAAAGGATGATGAGCATTCTGAGGAATGGCTCGATATTTTCAGCCGAGAAGCTGAAAATACTACAGCATGAGAGCTTACAGCGGCAGATGAAGAAGACACGGACATCATGTGTTTTGCTGATCTGTGGGAACAGATTGAAGCCCTGGAGGAAAGGGTAAAAGTGCAGGGTGTGCACATCCAATAGGTGAAGTTGGAAATGGATGAAGGAGGTATGGGGGATCATAGTGATCTTCCCAATGGCCAAAAATTTTTGCAGCCAAGGAGACTGCATGAGAAAACCCAGCCATGGGAGCAGCTGGACGAAGTGATCAAAGAGATCATGCAGCTGATGTTGAAGTCAGCAGAAACTGCCAACAAAGAGAGGCTAGGCAGAAGAGCAACAGCAGCAACAGCACAACAGAAGCAGAAGAAGCAACAGGATGGAGCCGATGGGAAGCTCCAAAGACTTATTTCGGATCCAAGAGGATTTCCAAACAGCTACAGGGGAAGATCATGAGTAAGAGCTCATGATTTTTGCAGCTGTGGAGTATGATGCAGGAGCATCTCTCCATGCAGCTAGCCAGCCAGCCAACCACATCAGCACGCATTCATTCATGTGCTAAAAGGGAGGCGTAGCCTCATTTTAAATTTTGAATTGAATGTAATTAAATGTCTTAGGTTGTTGAGCCATAGAAGTCATCCCTTTGCACAGGCTGTAGATAAGATAGGCATTTAATGTGTGTCATGGCTGAGATCTAGATCCAAGTGATGGACTAGATAGCCATTGAATGTAATTTAATAGAGTAGGTAAATCCTGGAGGGAAGCACTCAATGAGCACCTCAGGTAAAAGAGATTTTCAGATCTCATTTTTGAGTTAGTCAGGTAGAGTAGAGAAGAGCCGAGAGAGAGCTCAGGAACACCTTTGTAAAGATACAGGAAATTTGCCATTTTTAATACAAACATCAGTTTTTCCTGCATTATTCTGTCTTATATGGATGTCTGTGTGTGTTCCTTTTATATTGTGAATGTATGCTGTAATTGTGCATTTGCATGGTTGTTTTGATTTCAGGTTGAAGGTCTTTGAGGCTTCACACTAGGAGGGTGTGATAGAACGTTGAGGTTCTGATAATTGTGCACAGGAGGATGCATTTCTGAACTCGGAGGAGTCAGACGAAGACATGCTGGGGCACCGGACCGAAATCATCAACTCAGGGAGAAGAATACCTGTGAGGTTGCTGGATACCTCAGGAGGTAAGGCTGTGTAGCTGAAACACAGTTGTAGACAGAATCACTAAGGATTCTGTAAGAGCTCTGCCAGGTGGGCATTGAGCGTAAGCACGAGGTGCTGAAGGAAGAACTCTGTTGAGAGTTTGAAGATAGAAGTCAGAAGTTTTGAGGAGTTTTGAGAAGCTCTGCCAGGTGGGCATTGAGCGCATGTGTGTAAGGAGTGCACAGAGGAAGGAACGCTGCCGTGAGTTTAAAGGAAACAGAACTGCTGAGGATTTTGGAAGGCTTTGCCGAGAGAGCATTGAGCAGGTGCAAAGGGTCTGCCAAAAGGCTCTACTGAGAAAGTGTGCAGAACTACTGAACGTTCTGTGGGAGAAGAGGCTCTGCCAAAATGGCATCGAGAAAGTGTGCAGGCAGGCACAGGAGAAGAAGAGGACCCCTTTGAGTTCTGGAGGTCGTGGGAAGAATCCATCTAAGGATCTTCGCTGGGTTACTGAATACCCAGAGGGCTCGGCAAGAAGTTGCTTAAGCAAAGGATAAGCTCAGGAGGACAAACATTTTCACGCACATAGTTGGGCTGCAAGGAGTGCAGAGACCAGAGAACTCTTTGGAGAGTTCAAAGTCCCCAAAGCTTAGGAGGGAAATCATTTTTATGTGTGAAATCGAGAACTCAGAGTGGGAAGTTCGAGGAGGAAGAGCGCAAAGGTCGAAGCCTTTGGGAACATGAAATTCTCCCAAGTCTGGGAAGAAATTGTGCAAGCTCAGGGGGAGCAATAGTTGTCGTCAGATCGGCAGGAGAGAACAGATCTGGATCGTTGAATATTCACGTCCAAGGGAGCACCAGAAGGAGCGCACAAGAGAGGAGGACCGACAGCCGTCGGATCTCATAAGAGAAATCCCGTCAACCATTGGATCGGGAGGAGTAGTGCGAGGTTTAGCCTCTGGAGGAGGAGCGAGAGGTTTGTGCCTTGCAGAATCGCGATACGCGATTTCCTGATCGTGACAAAGGTGGACCCCAGAGGAGTCGATGAGGAGGACAGGTGGAATCCCACAACGACTATCGGTATATCGGAGATCCCGGGTACACAGGTTTTGTGCATAGTAGAATCACGAAACGCGATTTCCCGATTGGATCAGGACCGTCCATTGTGAGGTCACGTGTCAGAGGATCCCCAGGAGTCGGGGTTCAGCATATCAGAGGTTTTGAGCACACAGGACTCTTGCCACACGAAATCGCAATCCGTGATTTACTGAAAAGATCGGGACTGTCCATTCAACGGACACGTGGTAGAGATCTATATCATCGGAGGAAGTCTCAACCAGGAGTCAAATTTGTCGGAGTTTGTGGTTCATCAGGATATCAGGAATCCCAGGGAAGAAAGTTTTGTGCATTTTGGATTCGCGATCCGCGAAATCCCGATCGGTGGGAAACAACTGTCAGTCATAGCGGGACAGGGAGAAGCACCCCTGTGCGGGAGCCAATTGTCAGCTGGACGGAGGTCAAGGATCATCAGGGATCGGAGGATCGGGGGTTGCGACTACATGTGCATCGCAACATCACAAACCCAGAAAACCCGATAGGAGGATTGATCGCGGTCATGGGTGATGGTCATGTGGACCAGGACTTAGCCTGGAGGGATGAGGCGTAATAGGAATTGGCATATGGGGAGTCCTAAGGACGTGTGCGCTCTGACATCGGAAGCACTGAAACTTTGATGGAGTGGTAAGACCAAGGCCAAGGGGTAATGGTCATATGTGTTGTAGGAAAATCTCCCTGCGGACAGGTAGATCACCTCTAAGGCTTGACCTTAACCCTAGACAGAAAAATGCTTAACATGGACACTGACTTCCTTTCAAATCTATCTAAGCCTAATGCATGAGAAGGAAGGATGACAGAAGTACCTTTTAATCGACGTTTGTCCCTACACGCTCCGAGTTGCGCTCCAATCCTTTTGCTCCTCACTGAGATCTGTGGACAAAACAAGATACGACCACTTCCTACTCTATTGACATTAGCTTGAAAACAGATCTATCAATAAATGATAAGTTCATGTAACATTAGACACAAACTAGAAAGAAACAGGCCAAGTGTGTCATATTAATGAGAATGACGACAGCAGTACTTACAATCGTAGATGCGAATGCGACAGCTTCGTCAAGTCCTCTTCGTCCAACCCTTGCCTGAAAGATCCACAACCTAGATAGCAGCAGCTTCACTGATCACTTCTCTTTGGCTGACTGTCAGTTTCCTCCAATATCATAAGTTTCATATGTTCAGTTCTTCCCCCTTTCCACCATCATAAAGCCTGTTTATATACGTTGGGAAAGGCCTAACCTCTTGAGTTATGTTTAGAACCAGTTAAGAACCATCTCCTTGGATCAGGGATATTTTGATGAAACCAAGAATTCGAGCACAACTTCCTTCTAATCTCGAATGATCTCCTCCTCATTCGACTCAACGGGCTAACAATTGACCCAGAATAGGGAGCACTCCCCAAAAGGGGTATCAGAGCGTTATAGCACTCCTGGTGTGCCTTGGGAAAGTGCCAGCGCTCTTAAGGTGAGAAGCGCTCCTCCAGAAGGGCTGAAAGGTGTTATAACGCTTCTGAATCATGGTAGAGGAGTGCCAGCGCTTCTCCAACTGTATTAGAAGAGCATTCCCCTTCCAAACCACTGTTTCAGGGTCTCTTTCAGGTGTCAAGAGTTATTTGATTCCAGTGGATCAGTTCTTGATCTTCAAATCAGTCATATGAGGTGTCATAAGTGCTTCCTTAGTGTCGTTATCATGACATTATGTCCGAACATCATTTACGACACTAGTGGTCAACTTGCGACACTTGCGAAAGATGTAGGGAAGATGCGACACTTACGATGATTGACAGGGACAATGCGATACTTAGCAATTTTGACGTGTAACAAAATGCCCCCCAAAGTATGAAGCCAGAAGATACAAACTGATGACTGAAATACTTTGCAGATGTTTAAGCAAGGGTATGGACTCGAAGAACCTGACGAAAGCTGCACATCAACATCCAACAAATATCATGACATATTTCAAAACCCAAGGCATGCATACCTATGCTTGGGTGATCAAGACTTGCAAGATATGGCCGCCATAAAATACACTGCGGATCCATAATCGTATTAAAAAAAGGGTATAGCCACCGAAGATACACTGTGGATCTATACTGTGATAACTCAGACTGATCGTAGCCATGAAGAATACACAGTGGATCTACGAGATGACAAAACATAGCCACGACCAATACAAAGTGGATCTATGTAACAATGTATGTGTTCTTTGTCCAAAACTCCTTCGCAACCTGGGCGAAACATATATCAAGGTGAATTACTCAACCCAGGGTCTTCTAACCAATCCCCGTGCGATACGATTCTAACCGCGTGAATAGATGTTTTGGCATCGAACACGACAGAAACCACTTGATTACCGTTCAATGAGGTAAACCGTTAACAAGTGCGAGGGAGATCACCATTAATGCCAATGATTCCCAAGGTACCTTAGTACATTCCACCGAATGTGAATAGATGAGCTGAAGTCGAACATTTGTGGAATCATTCGATCAGAGGTCAATGAGGTAAACCCGTTGTCAGATGTGAGGAGGCCTGCCATTGAGGCATGCAGGTCCTAGAGTACTAAATAGTTTCTAAGTCTAATCCCCGGATAATGTGTTGAAGTCGACAGGAATAGACTCGTCGAGGGAGGGCCTTGATGTATCCCCCATCAACGACACGAAACAGACATAGAGATGTAGTTGGTAGATCAAGCGGACATGCAATGACACCTGCCATAGCTAGTTTCTCGACATGTGAATATCTGAGTTCGGGTCCGGATAAACTTTTGCTCAGATAATAAATCACGTGTTCTTCGCCGTTAGTGTCCTCTTGAACCAACACCATCTCAACGGTGGAGGTAGAAGCAACCAAGTAAAGGATATAATCCTTTGTATATTCAGGGGGATGTAACAAAGGAGGGTGGGTCAAAGCGTGCTTGAGAGCGTCGAATGACTGTTGGGCAGTGTTGTCCCAGATGAAAGGGACGTTCTTTTGCAGTAACCACATAAATCCTTTAGTGATCTCGGCGTAATTGCAGATGAAATGGCGAAGGAAGTTTGCTTTGCCTTGCAAACTTTGAAGTTGGGTTAAGTTGGTGGGTGGGGGTAAGGCTAGAATGGCCTTGATCTTCAGGGGATCCACCTTGATCTTGTCTTTGGAGATGATGAAACTGAGGAGTCGGCCGGATTCGACAGCGAAGATGCATTTATGTGGGTTCAGGCGGATACGATAGAAACAACATCGAAGAAAAATTGCCCGCAAGTGACCGATATGATCGGGTCAGTTGGATAAATGGGCAGGTAAGTCATCGAGGTAAGGTTCCGCGATATGCTTGATGTCGTGGAAAGCGTATGACATGGCTCGCTGGAAAGTGGCACCAGCGTTTTTAAGGCCAAAAGGTAGCTTTCGGTAAGCGAAAGTTCCCCAAGGGAAGATGAAGGTTGTCTTATGTTGATCAGTAGGTAAGATTTCGATCTGGTTGTATCCAGAAAAGCCATCCATGAAAGAGAAGATCACACTTCCCACGCAATTGTCGATGATTTGATCGATAAAGGGTGTAAGGTAGTTGTCCTTGGGACAAGATTTGTTAAGATCACGATAATCTACGCAGACACAGATGGTCCCTTGTTTCTTGGCGACCGGAACAAGGTTAGAGACCCATTCCGTCAAAGGGACAGGGTAGATAAAGCCAGATTTTAGAAGTTTTTCAACTTCTGCCTTTATAGTTGCCAGTTTCTTAGGGTGAACCGGGCGGAGTTTCTGTCGAACCGGTTTTGCGTTAGGGTGAGTTTTGATTTCATGTATGACGATGGAAGGGTCAATCCCTGGCATTTCTTTGTAGCTCCAGGCGAAGACATCCCAGAATTCCTTGAACAAAGMGGTGTAAGAAGCCACTTCGTCGGGCGTGCAATTAGCACCAAGATTAATATTTTCCACGACACCTTCTTTGACTGAAATGTCAATTGTGATTGTGGCAGAGATGTTACCCATGTTCCCCTCAGAGAAAGTATCTTGGGTGAGGATAGGGGATTGTGGATCATCGGTAACATTGGGGGGGAAGACAGATTGTATGTCTTGCACTTCTTCCAATGCCGGAAAAAAAGAGGACCGATGGTGGTTGTCATCCCAGGGAAAATCGTTAATGCTAAGCATTTCCATGATAGATTCGTCTGAAGGAAAAATGTGGGAAATGTAATCAACGACAGATGATAGGGAATTCAACCACGAGGGCACCGAGTAAGTGTCGGGTGCCAGTGAATGCGAAGTGTTCGAAGAGGGAGAGGTGGATTGAATAGCTACGTATGTGGCCTCG
>ML809509.1:28080-49845 GCA_009831015.1 Picea engelmannii | reverse complement strand
CAGGGTCTAAAAGTTCCAGAAATGTCAAGAAAATTCAAAAATTGAAGTTCCAACTTGACAAAGATGCTGAGTATGATGGGACAAGGAGCCAATCAGCTCATGAAACTAATCAAAAAGGGGTAAACCAGGTCTGAAACAATCAAGGGGCAGAACAAGGTTAATGAGGAGAAAAATCCAAACAAGAGGTTTCGATTCAAGGCTATCTCCCCAGTGGAGTCGCCAGTTTCTGTTGTAGGAAAATCTCCCTGCAGACAGGTAGATCACCTCTAAGGCTTGACCTTAACCCTAGACATAAAAATGCTTAACATGGACACTGACTTCCTTTCAAATCTATCTAAGCCTAATGCATGAGAAGGAAGGATGACAAAAGTACCTTTTAATCGACGTTTGTCCCTGCATGCTCCGAGTTGCGCTCCAATCCTTTTGCTCCTCGCTCAGATCTGTGGACAAAACAAGATACGGCCACTTCCTACTCTATTGACATTAGCTTGAAAATAGATCTATCAATAAATGATAAGTTCATGTAACATCAGACACAAACTAGAAAGAAACAGGCCAAGCATGTCATATTAATGAGAATGACGACAGCAGTACTTACAATCGTAGATGCAAATGCGATAGCTTCGTCAAGTCCTCTTCGTCCAACCCTTGCCTGAAAGATCCACAACCTGGATAGCARCAGCTTCACTGATCACTTCTCTTTGGCTGACTGTTAGTTTCCTCCAAGATCATAAGTTTCATATGTTCAGTTCTTCCCCCTTTCCACCATCATAGAGCCTGTTTATATAGGTTGGGAAAGGCCTAACCTCTTGAGTTATGTTTAGAACCAGTTAAGAACCATCTCCTTGGATCATGGATCTTTTGATGAAACCAAGAATTCGAGCACAACTTCCTTCTAATCTCGAATGATCTCCTCCTCATTCGACTCAACAGGCTAACAATTGACCCAGAATAGGGAGCGCTCCCCAAAAGGGGTATCAGAGAGTTATAGCACTCCTGGTGTGCCTTGGGAAAGCGCCAGCGCTCTTAAGGTGAGCAGCACTCCTCCAGAAGGGCTGAAAGGCGTTATAACGCTTATGAATCATGGTAGAGGAGCGCCAACGCTTCTCCAGCTGTATTAGAAGAGCGTTCCCCTTCCAAACCATTGTTTCAGGGTCTCTTTCAGGTGTCAAGAGTTATTTGATTCCAGTGGATGAGTTCTTGATCTTCAAATCATTCATATGAGGTGTCATAAGTGCTTCCTTAGTGTCGTTATCACGACATTATATCCGAACATCATTTACGACACTAGTGGTCAACTTGCGACACTTGCGAAAGCTGTAGGGAAGATGCGACACTTACGATGATTGACAGGGACAATGCGATACTTAGCAATTTTGACATGTAACAATATGGACCAAGAGCCAAGTTAGAAGGAGTGCGCATTTGTGAGTAGGAGCTCATCGGAGAATCAGAGATCGGGAATTGGAGAAGGCAAGAACCCTCGACAACGGGGAACGCAAAACCCCGAAACCCGATACAGAGTCGGGGAAAGGTTGCAGTGAGTGCGGGACACCGTGAACGAGAGAAGGAAGGACCTGTGGATCGGGTCGTGTTTTGACAGGGATTCCACTTGGGAATCTAAAGAGCCTCTTCGGCTCAGCATAAGGGATTTGAAAACGATCCTGTGAGCAGGAGGTCAGGTAAAGAGACCCTGCGGGGAGATAGGTAAGACCTCTCTGCATCATTAGGAATTAAATTTGTTAGTGGTGATAGTGATTATGATAAATGTTCATTATAGGGGTTAGGATCTATAGGTTTTAATGGTTATAGTGGGTATACTTGTTAATGGTCATAGGAGTACAACCTGAGTTATATGAGTCATTAGGGGTTATAGTTTTTACAAGGGTTAGGGGTTAGGTGTTATAAGGGTTAAATGTTATATGGGTTAAGGGTAACAAATATAAGTAAGGATTATGAATTATGAACTTTAAGCATCATAAGTGCTACAGGTTATACAATTATAATGGGTTGAGGTTATAAGAGTTAATTAGTGGTTATACTAGTAAGTAGTGGTACGAGCTGTTAGGACCACACAATGTACCTTTTTGCCTATACTTTTTGCCACCATTATACTCTTGGTCACCTACATTTAGACTCATATTATCACTCTATCTGATCATCTCAAAGGTATACAATGTCCTTTCTCATTACTATATGTTTAATCTGTTTTGCATAATATTTTACATCACTCTCGTACTTAACCATTGATTAGAAATGCATAAGTGTCCAAAGCTGCAGATTTGCATTCAAGGTCTATTGCTGAAACATAGAACTGTCCAAGGCCGCCGTTGCTGAAACACAGAACTGATGCTGAAACACAGAGCTGCTACACAGTCCGAGGTTGCAGTTGCTGAAACACGGAGCTTCCACACAGTCCGAGGTCGCAGATGCTGAAACACGGAGCTGTTACACAGTCCGAGGTTGCAAGATGATGAAACTCGGAGCTATTACACAGTCCAGAGTTGCAGATGCTGAAACACAGAGAGAACCGACGGTGCTGAAACATGAGGAAGCCGACATAGTCAGCGGTCAACATTCAGAGCGCAATTCACGTGGCTGAAACAGCCCATGAATTGCGATGCTGAAACAACATCCACAACAACGAAGAAGAAGCTGTTACACCAGCCGTAACAACAATATCTTATTCAGTTCCTGTAATAGCATTCGGTTGCGTGAGACTAGGACATCCTATGCTGATTTAGAAAGAAGATCTGACTTAGGATAGGATTCAGATATGCATTGTAATGATCGAAGGGATTTCCTCTTTAAATAAGAGGAAATCACCATTCGAGATATCCCAAGTTTTGATACATTGAAGCAACTCCAGAGAAGCKGGACGTATYCTATTCTTTCAATTTGTAATGTGATATTTCGACAGATGAATATAAGACTGCTTTGAGTATCCTTCTCTAGCTTTTTCGCTCAGGGGAATCTTGTGAGAAGGGAGGGCCCACCTTCWTCACAAGATTCACCCATTAGATAGAAGTGTGTTAGTATAATTTWTGTTTACRTTTTGTTTAACTGTCGTTTGCYGAAACAYTGTTTTTAATGSATTYCGCTTTGCTGAAACACTACTGACTCTGTCTTAGTTATTGAATGGAATTTGTAATTCTTTTTATCAGCAATCTTGTGTGATGATTTTACGAGGCTAGCAGAGAATTGGTTAAAGGTCCTTGCTCAGACATAAAGGGATCGGAATATCATAACCTCTGTATAATTCATTTACTGCTGCAAGTKTGCTAGCCAGAGGTTCGGTTAAAAGGTTCCTGCTCAGATAGGAAGGAACCCAATTACCTAGACTTCTGTAGGTTTCATTTATTTCTGCAAGTGTGCTAGCAGAGATTTGGTTAAGGGGTTCCTACTCAGACAGGAAGGAATTACAACACCTTGTATTATGTAGATTTTATTTACCTCTGCAAGTGTGCTAGCCAGGGATTTGGTTAAGGTGTTCCTGCTCAGATAGAAAGGAACTACAACACCTTATCTTCTGTAGGTTTCCTTTACCTCTACAAGTGTGTTATCTAGGGATTGGATTAAGGGTTCCTACTCAGAAAGGAAAGAACCAAAACATCCTATTCTCTATAGACTTTCCTTGGTGTTAGACAGAAACTGGGTTAGAGATCCCTTCTCAGAAAGAAAGGAATCAGACTGCCCTGTTCTCTGTAGACCTCAACCTCACAAGTGTGCTAAAACAGAAGTAAGGCTCAAGGCTCCTTCTTAGACAGAAAGGAACTAAGTGCTTTGTTCTCTGTTAGATAGAGTTAATCATTTTCTGCATTATTGTTTCCATGAAAAGAGTGTTAATGCTGAAGTCTCTGTTTGAGAGTAAGGGTCCTGTTCTCTGATTGCAGAATAGATGTTATTTCCCATTGCAAGTGTTATTTTAATGTAATCCAGGATTCTTAGATTGATCTTTAAGGAATTGCAATAGGGAGGTTACTTTCCTGTGATTTAATTCAGAGCTTCANCAGAAATAATTAGTATAATTTCTTTACTACAACACTAAGATGCTTTTGGAATTGAGCATATACAGTGCGTGGCTATCTTTGAAATAAAAGACTTCCCTGGGTTGATAATTTATGTTTCACTTGGTTGTTTAAAATTAATTAAGCAATTATAGTGACCAACACGAGCCATATGGGATAATCGTGATAGTGCTTTAGAGGAAATTAGTCGTTATAGGGATAAGGGTTTTGTGTGATAAATGTTATCGGAATCAAGGATTATGAATACATAACAATAATTTATTATTTATTAGACGTTTTGGAGGTTATACGGGTTAGGATTTATAGTGGCTAATGGATATAAATGTTAAGGGGCATGAGGTTATAAATATCTTGATGTTAGGAATTATAAACTTTATGAGGGATAATGATTGGGGGGTGGGATTTATGTTGGTTTTAGGTGTTATATAAGTTAGTTGATATTATAGGTGTCATAAGGGTAGGGGTTTATAGGGGTGGATTAGTAGTTATACTATTTAAGGGTGATATGGGTTGTTAGGGTTAGTTAGAGGCTATATTGGTTATGGATTAAAGGTGATATTGATTAATATTGTTAGCAATTAGGGATAAGTTGTTAAGTTTTATTAATTATAATTGTTAGTTGCTAGGTGTTATAGGTTATATGGGTTATTGGTTTAAGGGTTGAAGGTCATATAGGTTAAGAGTAGAGGGAGGCAATGATTATAAGGGTTGGGGTTTAAATGAGTTAGGAATTAAATGTCTCGGGGGGTATGAGAATGGGGGTTTATATGATTATGGAAATTATAAGGTTTAGCCATTATACAAGCAAGGTATTATAAAGTTTAAGGGTTATATTTGTTAGTGGTGATAGTAATAACAAGGGATGTTCATTATAGGGGTTAGGAGTTATAGGTATTAAGGGTTATAGAGCTTATACTTGCTAGTCATCATAGGAGTTTTAAGATTTGGGTATAATGAGTTTCTTAGGGTTTATATTCATTAGGTGTTAGAAGGATTAAGGACTCTAGTGATAATGCTTTTAAATATTGAACCATAATATTATATATATATATATATATATTATATAATTTATAAATTATATATAATATATATTATTATATATTATATATATAATATATATAATTTATAAATTATATATATTATATAATATATAAATTATATTATATATAAATAAAATAAATAAATAACAAAAACAAAACATAACAAACACATAACAATGCACAAAACAAAACAACATACAACCTCACTCTCGCGCTCATTAGCTACACATAGAGTAGAGAGGAGGAGGGCACACAGGAGGAGGGCACATGCTGAAGGAGGGTGCACAGAGAAGGAGGGCGCACGGGAGGAGGGCACATGGGAGGAGGGCACACATAGAGGAGGGCACACATGATTAGGGCACACGGGAGGAGGGCGCACGGGAGGAGGGCACACGGTAGGAGGGCACATGCAGGGGATAAATATCGTTTGACTTATTTCTCCTATCACTTGGTCAATCCATTGTATCTTGATTTGTTTTTTGGCCTCACTCATTGTGGGCCGAATGAGTGTGCATGCTAATTGTTTGATGAAATTCTTGATAGAAATATGGTTTGATGGAATGTAATGGTTGTAGGTATTTTTTCATAATGGGCTTGTAGAGTTAGTAGTAGAGTTGTTTTTTTATATGTAATGGAAGGGCATGATTTAAACTTTACAAGCTTGAGCAAGAAAAAATTTCCATAGGTAAGACATACATTATCCAAATGCAAAAGAAACAAAAATTACCCATTTCCCCCTGCACTTACTACCTAGTAAATGACCTCAAGTAAACTTCTATTTTATAATCTTCTCACAACAATATCGAGACCTAATTTTTTTGATGTGTAAACATAGGTGGTAAATGGGAGTGACCTAGGAAACGTCTTGTGGAGTATTGTTGGAGATTGATGGACACAACAAGATTTGACATTGTTGTAAGCTAAATATTCCTATAACTATAGTATGAATGAAACTACAATAAAATGAGCCTTTATCCTTTATCCATGCTTTCAACATTACCATGCAAGAAATCCTTTATCCATGCTTTCAACATTAAAAATTAGTACCGAGGCACCCTATTTTCTATCACTCTAGAAACACTAAACATATTTCCAACCCTAATCCTTCAGACCATGTTACTAGACCAAGGCCTTCTCCTACTCACCTCAATACCATAAATTTACTAGCTCTTCATCCTCCATCCCAAACCAATGATGTCACTACCATTAAAATCACACACATTCTATGAAAAACTTTCATGTATTAAAAAAATAGGTTGGATCAATCTTCTTATATATCTTAAGACCCAATCCCCCCATAGAGCGCTCCCCTCCATCAGAGCCAAAGATTATTATCTTACCCCGAGAGCCCTCCCCTCCATATCATTACCTTACAAAACCCCAAAACAAAACAATTGATGCAATAATATTATGTTTTCCACAAGACTCTTCCAAGACACTATGATTGTGACATTTCTCCACTTGATTGTTCTAATTTGATCCTAGGTCTCGCATGCCAAAACAAATGTACGAATCTCTATGATGATAAAATTAATACATATACACTCTTCAAATATGGAAAAGAATATAAATTAACCATTATTTCTCTTTCTCACCCTAGCACATTTCAACAACTTAAAACATGCATAAATGTATATCTTTACATGTTCTTCCTCCAATGGCTAAAACCACACCACTTATCTCACAATCCCTATATCTTAGTCCTTATCCCAAACCATGCTCACTACCAATACCCTATAGTCCTCTCATTACAATACCCCAATGCTTATTTCTCCATTTTCCATGCCCCCCCCTCCATAACGTTACCCTATATACTCTCTCTTAGATAAATTCCCCAATGCCCTATATTCAATCCTTTCTATGCATCAATCCATTACAGTTGAAAGGAAAATATATTATCATCATTTGTTATTTCATTATTAAGCATCATGTTCCTAGGCTCAATGCCACATTAATAGTTCTCATTTTTCAGTGAGATCTAGTTCTTTTGGAATGTGCCCTATCACCGAGAACTATGCTAGCACTTACTTTCAACTATCTTCCTACTTCACTCTAGAATTGAAGTTGAAGTATTTCTTATGGAATACATCTAGGGATTTGGTTATTTGAGCATGATCATCAAACTCATATTTTCCTTCCTGATGCAAAACGCGCCACCCCGGGCGTCTGCTCCCACTAGGACCTTCTCCTTCACTTGCCCGAGGAGCTAGAATGCTCTCCAAAACCCCTTATCGAGACTTTTATACACCCATAGGATGCTCCCCTGGCGATCTCCCTTGATCCTATTGGGAAATCGGACCCCGCTGTATCGTGAGTCCTGAAAACACAGATTCGGGTCTCACAAAACCCCGAAACCCGATGAGTATTTGCCAAGGCTTTCCTTGCTCTTGTCGAGATTTTACCCGTCGATAAATCCGAACTTATGATGTCGTAATTCACTTACCTCTCATATCCCCGATTCCCGATCCCCAGTGCCACCTGTCCTCTTCTCAGCCGCCTGGGACCCACGCTCTAGTAGAAATTGGGAAATCGCGTTTCGAAAATTCACGATTTCTGTTGCACAATTTCACGGACTCTTCCAAGTCCCGAAATCCGATATGCGATGCCACCTGTCGTCGACTCACAGCGAGACTCGAACCTTTGACACCTGTCCTCCACTAGGATGCCTTTAACACTGTTGGGAAATCGCAGATCACGATTTCAACATGCAAAAGGCTCTTGTCTCTTGAAATCCTGATATCCCGAACTCCGAACTATCCGGGATCTCTCGCCACGCGTCCTCTCCGATGGAAGGTGCAAAAATTCCATCGGGAAATCGCAAATCGCGATTCCTACAGGCGAGAGTTCTATGTCCCTGGAACCTCCGATTCCATGATGAGCCGAATCCTGATGAGCCCCTGGCTCCTTCCCTGCACGGTAAGGCTTAAATCATGAGCCTCTCCTCGAGATATAACGGCTGACCAGATTTCGCTGTCTCCTCTGCGAATCCTGACCATTGATTCTTCTCCTCGAAGATTTCTTGGAAATGGCTAAGTGTTCCTTCCAGAACCCACTTTCCAACGCCTGCGCTTGTGACCTCTGCTCGAGTCTTCCTCGACCCAAACCTCCTAGAATATCTTTCAACGATACCACGAAGGTACTATACCTTCTGATCTCTCTTACTCTGATTCTTTCAGAGGTATTTGTGCGCACTCCTTGCGTAAATCATTCAACAACTTTCCAAGTGTTGAATCCTTCCGACTCTGCGCACTCCTGCAGCAGCAGTCTTCATTCTCCTTTGCTCAGGTTAACAGCTGAGACTTCGTCTTTAGCCGGCGCACTCCTTGCACTGCTTCAACAACTCAAATCCACTTCTGGGTGAATGAGAACAAAGGTTAAACCACTGAGCCCTCATCAACGCACTCCTTGCAGATGAATTCGACTGCACACCTTGCAGGAATCTCCTGGCTCAAATAGAGAAACAATTGAAACTCATTCTCTCTCCCTTTCAGACTTCAGTTAAAAACATGAAATCCTATGCACAACATATACAAAGAAAATGCATACAAGAAATCAAACATTCATGAGCATCAATCAACAGAGAAAACAACCCAAACCATGTGCTTGAATCAAAGCTTCCTTCTATTTATTCAATAACTGTACATGGGTGTTCTTCATACAATTCTTTGCCTACTCTCTTCTTCTGAATGCTTGATATGTTACAATAATACAATGAGGGTGTCTATATCCATTTTCCCTCCTTTTATCTAAAACTATCTAATCTAGAAATAACTCCTACCTACCTGCATTAACTAGATTAAATGACTCCTATCTACTTCAAACAAGAGCGTATGGCTCGAGGTCTGATACAATATACAAAAGGCGCTCTTCCATAAATGGTTCATTTATACATTGGCGCTCCTCTTGAATGAAAATTCAAAAAGGTTCGGCTGGACTTGTCCAGCTGTTCATTTCTTTCCATGCTGGCTCGCTTGTCATGGGCGATGCTCCTTGATGAGTTGGCGATGCTCCTGCATCATACTCCTCGACTTGAAAACTTTCATGGGCTCCTGTCCATGAGCTCCCGCACGGTCTGTCCATGATTTTGAATCTCTGCTTCAATCTCCCAGCTAGCATCTTCCACTGGATGGTTTTTCCACTTGACCAGATACTCGAAGTATTCCTTTCGCCTAGTCCTCTTACCCACTCTCTTGTCCAATATGCACTCCATCTGTGGCTTCTCTGCTACTAGCATCTGCTTCTGCCACTGGATTTCTAGTTGTTCATCTCCTCTAGATCCTGCTTCCTCAGCCTTATAAGGATATAAGTCTGAGATATTGAATGTCGGAGATATTCCGATGTCATCCGACAATTCAATCTCATAAGTGTTTTCTCCCAATTTCTTTAGGACTCTGCATGGCCCAATTTTCTTCATCTTCAACTTATTGTATGTTCCCCTCAGGAACATTTATTTCCTCAAGTGTGCCAAAACCAGATCCCCAACTTCAAACTGAAGTTGTCTCTTTCACTGGTATGCTCTGCGCTTATACTCCTGGCTTGAATCAATCAGTCGCTGCTTCACCCAGTCATGAAGTTCCTTCATCGCTTCAACGAACTCTTCTGCACTATCGCTGCTAGTCGCAGTCTGTTCTGAATCCCTCAGTTCAGAAACTCCTCTCGGCTGCATCCCATACACAACCTGAAATGGACTCTTTCCTGTGCTTCTATTCACCGAGTCGTTGTATGCAAACTCTGCCTGTGGCAATATGTTGTCCCAACTGCTGTGGTGCTCCGTCACCAAGCTTCTCAGCAAGTCTCCCAGACTTTTGTTCACCACCTCTGTCTGCCCATCCATCTGAGGATGGTAAGATGAACTAAATGCTAAGTTAGTTCCTAGCTTCTTCCATAAGGTCCTCCAAAAATTCCCTATGAATTTGGTATCTCTGTCTGAAACTATGCTTCTCGACAATCCATGGAGTTGAATGACCTCCTTGAAAAACAAGTTCGCGATGTGAGTCACATCGCTGGTCTTCTGGCATGGGATAAAATGTGTCATCTTTGAAAACCTGTCCACCACCACAAATATGGAATCAACACCTCTTTGCATGCTCGGCAAACCCAAGACAAAATCCATGCTTATCGCCTCCCATGGTCTCTCTGGTATGGGAAATGGTTGATAGAAACCTGCATTCTGCTTTCTCCCCTTCGAATGTTGGAAAATCCTGCATCTGTCAACAAATATCTTGACCTCTTCTTGCATGCCTGGCCAAAAATATGACTCTCTCAGCTTCGCGAAAGTTTTTTCATGGCCAAAGTGTCCTGCCAATCCACCACTGTGTTTTTCTTTCAACAAGTTCTCCCTCATGGAGCAATTCAGAATACACAGTTGATTTCCCCTGAACAATAATACCTCCTGGATCATATAATCTATCCAAGGACTCCAATATCTAAGAACTAGATTCTCAGCTGCTTCATACGCTTCTCCGAAATATGCATCTCCTGCATACATGTCCTTAAGATTTTCAAAACCCAATGTTTTGACTCGGAACTCCTGCAGCAACAAACATTTCCTGCTCAAAGAATCAGCCACTTTGTTAGCATTACTTGAAATGTGTTTAATCACAAACGTGAAATTATGCATATACTCTACCCATTTTGTGTGTTTTTGATGCAACTTCTCTTGTTGACTCACAAACTGCAATGCATGATTATCACTATACAAAACAAATTCTTTCGGGATCAAGTAATGCCTCCACTTCTTCAATGCATGTATGATAGCATGAAATTCTTTATCATACGTGGAATACTTCAGTTTTGCTTCATCTAGCTTCTCACTGAAATATGCCACTGGTCTATCCTCCTGACTCAAGACCGCTCCTATGGCAAAGCCACTTGCATCACATTTCACCTAAAATGTCTTCATGAAATCCAGCAACACCAAAACCGGTTGTTCCGTGATCTTCCACTTCAACAGATTGAAACTCTTCTCAGCCTCTGCTGTCCAATGAAAAGATTTATGTCCCTTCTTCACTGTGTCCATCATCGCTGCGCTAATTCCACTGAAATTTCTGATGAATTTTCGGTAGAAACTAGCCAAACCATGGAAACTCCTCACCTCAAAAACATTTCTAGGTGATGGCCAATTCTTAATCACTTCCACCTTACTTGGATCCACTTTTAATTCATTTGTCGATATGAAAAAGCCCAAGCAAATGAGCTCTGTCTTCATAAATGAGGACTTCTTCATATTAATCAACAACTTCTCCTGCTGTAGCTTCCTCATCACAATGGCCAAATGTTTCAAATTTTCAACCTTCGTCTCACTGAAAATCAGTATATCATCCAGATATACGACGACAAATTTCCCGATGAATTCCCTCAGGACTTCATTCATCAATCTCATAAATGTGCTTGGTGCATTTGTCAAGCCAAATGGCATGACTATCCACTCGTACAAACCTTCGTTTGTCTTGAATGATGGCTTCCATTCATCACCTTCCCTCATGCGAATCTGATGATATCCACTCTTCAGATCAATCTTTGAAAATAATTTTTCCCCACTCAGGCAATCCATCAGATCATCCATTCTCGGTAGTGGAAACCTGTACATGATGGTTATCTTGTTAATTTCTCTTGAATCGATGCACATTCTCCAACCTCCATCATTATTTGGAATGAGCATTGTCGGAACAGCACACGGACTCAAGCTTTCTCTGACCAATCCTTTGTCCATCAACTCCTAGACCTGTGTCTTGACCTCCTCATTTTCTTGCGGCGTCAATCTGTACGCAGCTTTATTCGGAAAACTAGCTCCTGGCATGAGGTCAATATGATGACTCACACTCCTCATCGGTGGCAACGAATGAGGTAATTCGTCCACTATGATATCAGCGAACTCTTCCAACATTTCCTGAATCTCATCTGGTAAGTCATCCACTCTTGTGCTAGTCAGAACAATTCTCGATTTTCTGACCACAAAGAATTGTGGATCTTCCTTCTTCTCCATCTCTGTAAGAAGTTCCTTCCCACTCATGAGAAGTATTGTGTTGCTTACTTCCGGATTTATTTCCTTATCCTTTATCGGAAGCAACCTGTGTGTCCTCCCATCCTTCTCCAGGGTATATGTGTTCATTCTCCCATTATGAACCACATTTCGGTCATATTGCCATGGTCTACCCAGCAATAAATGACATACATCCATGGGAATGACATCACATAAGACCTTATCATTATATCCACCTATTTTGAATTCAACTAAAAACTGTTTAGTGACACTCACCTGATGTCCTTTTTGTAGCCAAGAAACCTTGTATGGACTCGGGTGATCAGTTGTCTCAAGCTCTAATTTCTCCACCATCTCGGTCGAAACGAGATTGTCGGTGCTACCACTGTCAACAATAACCTTGCATACCCAGTCCTTGGTTTTGCAAGCTATCCTGAATAGTATGGTCCTTTGAGCTGAGTCCTCCACCTCCTTCCCAGGTGTTAAGAGAACTTTACACATCATCAACGAACTTCCACCTTCTGTGTCTTCATTCTCAACATCACGCCTCTGCGCTTCAACGATGTGAGCTTCTACACTATCCTTCTTTTTCTCTAGACACTCGAATGACTTGTGCCCATCCTTTCCACATGTGAAGCATGTGATCACTCCACCTCAGTCTCTTACCCTACCTCTGGTACGAGGAAAAGTGTTTGCGTCAGCATAATCTCCCTTTTTCTCTGTATGTTGTCCTCTCTGTTCGACATATTGTTGTCCTCACTGTGAGGTTCCACCTCTCTCAATCTTACCCTGAGGTTTCTTCCATTCCTCCTTGGGCTTCTGGTATTTCTCCTGGGAAACTGCCTTGCCTCTGGGCTGACTTCTGCCTCACCCTTGGTGACCTTTCTTACGGCTCAGCTTCTTTTCTGCTTTCAGAGCCATCTGATAAACATCCTCCATAGTTCAGATGGTTACCATGCTCAATTCATCCTGAATGTCGTATCTCAGACCATTCATATATCTGGCAACCTTCTCATCATCACTCTCTCGATGACCTGCCCTGATGTTCAGTCGATAGAATTCTTTAGTGTATTCTTTCACTGTCATCATCTTCTGTCTCAGGTTCTGCATCCTCCTGAACAGTGTGATTTGATAGTCCCTTGGGATGAACTTTGCCTTCATCTTCGCAATCATTCGATCCCATCTTTTAATATTTTGTTTACCTTTGGAACATATATTTGCTTGAAGCTCGTCCCACCATAATGCTGCATGTCCCTTCAAGCGTGTGACAGCATACTTGACCTTCTTATCCTCTTCGATATCTTCATAATCGAAGTAGGTGTCAAGAGCTCGGATCTAATCCAGTAGCTCCTCTGCATCCAGGTTTCCCTCGTAAACTGGAATGTCCATCTTCGCCTTTGTGCCCATCCTGGAAATGGCTTTAATCAATCACTCAGTTGACGCATCTTTGGCTGCAACTTCCTCCTCACGTTCAGCCTCAATTTCACCTTCGGAGTCACTTAGATCTCCAGCACTGGCTGTGCGTCTCTGCGCTGCCTCCATATCCTCGAGTCTTGCTTGAAGATCTCGCATTTGCCTCTCCATTTCTGGATTTCCTGTCGGCCTGCCTCTTCTTCTCACCTCCCTGTCTTCTGGGTCAGGTGACTGTCTTTCTCTTCTCGGCAGCATGGCAAATTTTCTCTTCTCTCTCTGTTATAGAAAACAAAGAGATATTCTGGCTCTGATACCACTTGATGCAAAACGCGCCACCCCGAGCGTTTTCTCCCACCAGGACCTTCTCCTTCACTTGCCTGAAGAGATAGAATGCTCTCCAAAACCCCTTATCGGGACTTTTCTGCACCCACAGGATGCTCCCCTGGCGATCTCCCTTGATCCTATCGGGAAATCAGACCCCGCTGTATCGCGAGTCCTGAAAACACAGATTCGGGTCTCACAACATCCCGAAACCCGATGAGTATTTTCCAAGGCTTTCCTTGCTCTTGTCGAGATTTTACCCATTGGGAAATCAGAACTTACGATGTCGTAAGTCACTTACCTCTCGTATCCCCGATTCCTGATCCCCGATGCCACCTGTCCTCTGCTCTGCTGCCTGGGACCCACGCTATAGTAGAAAACAGGAAATCGCGTTTCGGAAATTCGCGATTTCTGTTGCACAATTTCAAGGACTCTTCCAAGTCCCAAACTCCAATATGTGATGCCACCTGTCATCGACTCACAACGAGACTCGACCCTCCGACACCTGTCCTCCACTAGGATGCCTTTAACCCTGTCGGGAAATCACGGATCACGATTTCAACATGCACAAGCCTCTTGTCTCCTGAAATCCTGATATCCCAAACTCCGAACTATCCGGGATCTCTCGCCATGCGTCCTCGCCGATGGACGGTGCAAAACTCTCATCGAGAAATCACAAATCGCGATTCCTACAGGCGAGAGTTCTATGTCCCTGGAACCTCCGATTCCATGATGAGACGAATCCCGATGAGCCCCTGGCTCCTTCCCTGCACGCTAAGGATTAAATAATGCACCTCTCCTCGGGATCTAACGGCTGACGGGATTTCACTGTCTCCTCTGCGAATCCTGACCGTTGATTCTTCTCCTCGAAGATTTCTTGGAAATGGCTAATTGTTCCTTCCAGAACCCACTTTCCAACGCCTGCGCTTGTGACCTCTACTCGAGTCTTCCTCGACCCAAACCTCCTGGACTCTCTTTCAATGATACCACGAAGGTACTATACCTTCTGATCTCTCTTACTTTGATTCTTTCAGAGTTATTTGCACGCACTCCTTGCGGCAATCATTCAACAACTTTCCAAGTGTTGAATCCTTCCGACTCTGCGCACTCCTGCAGCAACAGTCTTCAATCTCCTTTGCTCAGGTTAACAACTGAGACTTCATCTTCAGCCGACACACTCCTTGCACTGCTTCAACAACTCAAATCCACTTCTGGGTGAATGAGAACAAAGGTTAAACCACTGATCCCTCATCAACGCACTCCTTGCGGATGAATTTGACTGCACACCTTGCAGGAATCTCCTGGCTCAGATAGAGAAACAATTGAAACTCATTCTCTCTCCCTTTCAGACTTCAGTTTAAAACATGAAATCCTATGCACATCATATACAAAGCAAATGCATACAAGAAAACAAACATTCATGAGCATCAATACACAGAGAAAACAACCCAAACCATGTGCTTGAATCAGAGCTTCCTTCTATTTATTCAATAACTATACATGGGTGTTCTTCATACAATTCTTTGCCTGCTCTCTTCTTCTGAATGCTTGATATGTTACAATAATACAATGAGGGTGTCTATATCTGTTTTCCCTCCTTCTATCTAAAACTGTCTAATCTAGAAATAACTCCTACCTACCTGCATTAACTAGATTAAATGCCTCCTATCTACTTCAGACAAGAGCGTATGGCTCGAGGTCTGATACAATATACAAAAGGCGCTCTTCCATAAATGGTTCATTTATACATTGGTGCTCCTCTTGAATGAAAATTCAAAAAGGTTCGGTTGGACTTGTCCAACTGTTCATTGCTTTCCATGCTGGCTCGCTTGTCATGGGCGATGCTCCTTGATGAGTTGGTGATGCTCCTGCATCACTTGCTGTTGTGTTAGGCTAATTATTCAATGAAAATCATTTCCCCATACCATATTTTTGTATCCTAGAGTGGGGATTATCTTGTTGGTGTGCCCTAGTCTAGCACCCCTCAACAACTAGTGTGGTAGGGTTCTACAATAGCTATGGTTTTCACCCCTCCTCCACTCAAATTACAAAGATACTTTTAATTTTACCAAGGGTCCTCGCAGAGAATCCTCTTTCACTAAGACCAATCCTCTCAAGCACTATTACATCCAGATCTCATGAAATTGTTAATAGGATCCCTAATAAAAAACATAAGCACTCACTTTTACAAAAATATAGAGGACAAACGAATGGAGAAGCCTTAGATTCCTATATTAATAGCCTCACATTGTACTTCTAGATTTTTCTAGGCTCAAATATTTATCCTTACAATAAAATATCTACAAGGAATCATTCAAACTTGGTGAACAATTCAATTTATAATTCTACATTTAACTCAATCTTCTACTTCCAAATGCATGACAAAGTCCATCAATACATGGAATCCATTGTGTGACACTATCAGATAGCATTTTTATCCCCTATTCTATCTAGAAACTATCATGTGTGAGTGGTTATAACTTCATCAAGCCTAGTACTACAATACATGGAAGTGTTCACACAACTACACATCCAACTCTAGATTCCATATCCATATTAGGTAATTATTCTCAAATTTAGTTTTGGATTATTGGTTTTTTTTTTTTGTTAAATTGATTTGTTTGAAAGAGTTTGCATTGACTAAGCCTTTAACCATTATTTACCAAGGAAACTATATGAAACTATATTGCAACAATTTTGTATGCAACTATATGAAAATATGAAACTATATGCAGCTATGCAACATGCAACTATATGCAACTATGCAACATGCAACTTATGAAACTTATGCAACTTTATGGAACTTATGCAACTTTATGCAACTTTATGCAACATGCAACGATAACTTATCTTCTTGTTTTAACAAGTGTAGGTACCACCAAATAGGTATCTGTCAAATCTATATTCCTTGAGTGATGATCAATATATACTAAGAGAGGTTGAAAGTGAGATGTGTTGTACTAGATCTACTGGTTCTAGATCAAATATGTTGAAAAAGGTAAGGAAAAGATTTTGTATACACATGAAATTTTTTATTGCCAATAGAGGGTCATGTAATTATGATGCTAAGAGCATAGGTGACATTGACTTTCCCTTGAGGTATAAAAATCTAGTGCAACGATGGGCACCTAAGGATCTACCTGAAGTGGACACGGATTTCTTCATTGGTGGGAGGATGTATTGCATTTCTCCTTCGTCCTTACATGGATTGGGGTTATTTTCCATGGATGGAATAAAGGTCGGCTATGGAACTGTAACTGAATTGGTGGAGTATGTAGAATCATTATACAAATACAATCACTGGTTGATGTTGGTACGATATACGCAAAGTAGGCTGAGATACAGAGTTGCCACAAATTATATACAACTAATAGATAATAATCAAAATAAAAGGGCAACTATGTATATTGATGGAAGGCCAAAAGATACTGGAAAAATTGCGGGCTTTATAAATAGTACACGACTAGTGGCAAGAACTAAGAAACCGAATTTCATATTTGAGGGACGTGAAGGAAATCGTATATTTGTATGTGCAACAAAAACAATAGTTCCAGGTGAAGAGTTGTTGATCGATTAAAACTTAAATCGAATAGATGAAGGGGGTGTGACTATGGGGGTAAATATATTACATACCATTCAACTCAACCTTTTATCAATCATTGTTACAATTTATCGCTGCAATATTTCAATTTTTTACTGCATAATTTTTTTACAATTACTTTCATAACTCTTGTTGATTAATTTATTGTGTCAACATCTATCCAGGGTGACCATGAGATATCACAGGATACATCTGTCCAAGGTGACCGTGGAAAGGCACCCATTGTGCCTCAACAGGTAAATGTTAAAAACAGTAATAAATTATGAATAGAACGTCAACTAAATTTAAGAAATTTCATTATTTTTTTTCCTAATATTACTGCAATATTTCATTTTTTTAATGTTACAAGTGAATTTTATAACTTTTATTGATTGATTTATTGTGTCAACTTCTGTCTAGGGTGACCGTGGCATAAAATCACCCGCTACATCTTTCCAAGGTGACCGTGGAAAGGCAGCCACTGTGCCTCAGCAGTTAAATGTTAAATTCAGTAACAACTTATGACTACAACAACTAAATTTCTGAAATTTCATTTTTTTTTTTTTTTTTGATATTACTGCTATTTCAGTTTTTTAATGTTACAGGTGAATTTCATAAATTTTATTGATTGATTTATTGTGTCAACTTCTATCCAGGGTGATCATGGTAGAAAATCACCCACTACATCTGTTCAGGGTGACCATGGAAAGACACCCGCTGTTCCTCAACAGGCAAATGTTAAATACAGTAACAACTTATGTCTACAACAACTAAATTTATGAAATTTCGTTATTTTTTTTTCCTGATATTACTCCAATATTTCAAGGTGAATTTCATAACTTTTGTTGATTGATTTATTGTGTCAACTTCTGTCCAGGGTGATCGTGTCCGAAAATCACTCGGTACATCTGTCCAAGGTGACCGTGGAAAGGCACTCGCTGTGCCTCAGCAGGTAAATGTTAAATACAGTAATAACTTATGGCTACAATAACTAAATTTCTCAAATGTTAAAGTTCATCTCATTAATTTTATTCATCAATGTATTGTGTCATGGTCAACGTGGGAAGGCTCCCACTGAGGATATTTATGAGGATGAAATATTTTTTTCGACTGACCCAATGAAAATTGTAACGAAGGCCTTCAAGAAGGCTAACATAGAATATCTAGGTTTGCTTAGCAAAAGACCCCTGACATAGGAGGACAGAGAAAGAATTGTAGAGCTACAAAATACAATAATTAATTTAGGGGTAAGTGGCATCTTCACATATTTTTATCAACTATGACAATTTCATATCTGTTTTTTTTTTCATATATATTTTCTATATGATCTAATAAAGTAAAGTGTTTCGTTTGTAGGAGTTTTTAAACCCCATGTGTCGGAAACCTGCCGATCCTGAAACTTCTATAGGTAGCAATGATGGTCCAATGCAAAAAAAATGTTGACATAGCAAAGTTCAAGTGAGTCTTTTTGAACCTCCTGAGGTTCCCCTCGAATCCATTCATGAGCGCAATGATTTTGATTGGCATGACACATAGAGCATGATGAGATGGATCCTGGGACTCCACATGACTCCAGAGAGGAACATACTTTAGATGGAGAGGAAACTATTCTGCATGGAGGAGAACGAATTAAAAGCATCGTATCATAAGATGTCAACTTTTTGGTGGATGACGTATTTTTTCCAATCAAGATTCAGAAGATTGTAGGTAATTGTTAATTAATTGATTCATTTTTTTCATGAAATTGAAATGGACATTTGTTGAGATTATTATAAATTAATGTATAACACGTTTCTGTAGGAAACAATGTTTTCTATATAGACTTAAATGACAAAGCATTGGAGTTGTTTGGCCCCACCATTCGCACACGATGGAATGAGCAAGATAGAAAAAATAAAGATGATTTAATAGACCACATGGTAAACTTGTTCGACAACACTTTCAACAAGAAGGTGGTTACAAAGTTAGCAGGCACGAATTTAAAATATACCAGGGCACAATATAGGGAGAAATTGCAATTAGACCTCAAGCATGAGCGCCCTCCCATGGTTTTAGAGAAAGAGTGGAAGGCACTACTAGAGGATCCAAAGGAGAACTTGTTTAAAAAACAAGGAAAAAATCCACGAGCTGGTCAAGAAAGGTACAACACATGTCATATTATAATTGAAATATGATCATTTATGTTTTTGTTTCATGTTTTAAGTAACAATTCTGATATCTATTTTTTTTCAAAAATTCCGTATGTAGGCTACCAGACACCTCCAAAGAAACCAAGGCTAGAGTGGAAAAATACAGCTAGTATAAACTAGGCCAGGGTGGCTATGGAAAACTAAAATCCCGAATAGTACGATTTAAATGATTAACTGTGGTTAATATTTATTTAACAGTAGCGAACAAATATATGTTTTTGTTATTGGTATTTTTAATGGTGTTATGCATTGCAATTAAATATGTTCGACACTGATGCCACCGAGGAGGAACTAAATCTTGGTTATAAGCATGGTTTTAAAAGTGTGATTGAATATAGAAAAATCTTGGGCCATACTCCTATCTCCCCAGCCACGCAGGTAAATCAAATGAATAAGGAAACTGCAGTAGCATGCTTGTAAATTCTATTAATATTTTATTATATCACCCTTAACTAAGTATTTATGTTTGTTTTCAATCATCAGTGCTACCACAATAGTGAATCTAGCAGTATTCAACAAACACCACGTCATACAAGGGTGCAGATCTCCAGTGATAGTGTAGAGCAGAGTACCCATTTCGGTATGTGTGCTTCAAAATTAGAAATATTTACTATGATTGTAGATATTTATTTCTTGACTTATAATTATATATTATCTTCTCAAAATTTAAGAGCATGTAGCTTAGGAGGGTAAACTGCGAGAGGATCAACCAAGTGGACAAGAAATTAACGCACCAATTTTCACAACTACACAGACAGGTAAAGAGCAATAGTGTAATGTTAATCAAAATAATGAATTAGTTATTTCAATTATATTTCAACATATCAATATGATCATTTCCATTGTTGCAGTTCATGAACCTGAACAGATGCCTCAACGCCCTTCTCAGCGACGTACCAAAAGTATGGTACACGAGCCCACACAAACAATAGAAGGACATGGCACACAGAACACAATGTTCTTGGATGATTATGATACCCTAATTGTCGATTTTATGAATGTTAAAAAACATAAATCAAATAAACATTAGAGGTATGAATTCATGACTTGTATTTGGATGTTTATTGATATTTATATGTTCATATGCTTCAATGTTTATATGTTCATATCTTTTGATGGTTGTCCTAGTTATGTATGAATGTCTATATGTTTTCTATATAAACAAAATCATTTGTTGGGTATGGGGAATTGAGAGTGATGTGAGGGGGGAGGGGCCATATGAGCTTCCACCTTCACGTGGTTGGCCCTGTTCAATAGAGAATAACCTATTCTCGAAACAAAGAGAAGCTCATTAAGGTATGCGACCACTTAATTTTTTCTAGAGTATTTTACATAACTAAATGCATGTTTATTTGCTTATATATTAATTACTCATATACATAATTTTTCTTTTATGATTCATGCAGGTCTTGGTGATGGAAATACATCTCATGGAAAACTCTTATCAAGTTGTATGGGCTACTGGATCAGGCAAAAGGACAATGAAAAGGTAAGGGTTTTGACGTGTTTTTTAAAGTAGGCTTTATACTAGTAAAAGTTGACAATCCTCATGAAAGGACACAATTGCATTTTTGGTAGACAAGCATCAATTTGTTTAACAAAGTATGAATCACAAAATGTGGGAAAAACCTTTTTTTGCATTCTTACATTGACCAATACAACTATAACATATTTTTGGTACAAAATCTTAAACACACACACACACACACACACACATGAACCCTAAGTAAACAAATGATAGAAGATAAAGGGAGAATATGTACTGATAGGAGTGAATGAAGATAATAATATGAATAATGGAGTGGAGAGTGCACTCTAGCCTTGAATTGAATGATACTTGCATCCAACATGTCTCATTGTAATGTATGTTGTGAAAGTTGTGTCTTCTCACTATAATGTATGTTTCTATGTCCATCATGGGATTCCTAGAGCACCACCTATCATTCATGATCTGACACATAGTAGTCAAGAATCCCATCCATTGCTAATGTGTGCAAGTACCATATGATTAACTAATAATGTGTATCCTTAATTATGAGCTATCAATCTTTAATAACACCATATTCTTATAGTGCATGTAGATTTATATTTGAAGTTTTGAATATTAGTGAAGAATTCAAGAACTACAACTTCCATGCAAAATATATCTACATTCAACACTTTATGAGCTATCCCAATTACATTGTTCCAATTGTGGATTTTCAAGAGGTGA
>ML809509.1:8932-23065 GCA_009831015.1 Picea engelmannii | reverse complement strand
TCTTAGCACTTGCAGCACAAGTCTAAGATGCTCTTCATGTTCTTCTCTATTCTTAGAGTAGATTAATATGTCATCAATGAAAACTAGTACAAATTTATCTAAAAATTTATTGAGTACATTGTTCATTAAGCACATGAAAGTGGTAGGGGCATTGGTTAACCCAAATGGTACTACCAAAAACTCATAGTGACCATACCGTGTCTGGAAAGCGGTTTTATGGATGTCTTCACCCTTGATTCAAACTTGATGGTATCCCGACCTCAAGTCAATATTTAATAAAATAGACGCACCTCCCAACTGATCGAATAGATCATCGATCCTGGGCAAGGGGTACTTGTTCTTTATGGTTACTTTATTAAGTTGTCTATAATATATGCACAGTCTAAGGGTGCTATCCTTCTTTTTCACAAACAGGACTGGTGCTCCCCATGGGGACACGCTGGGTCGAATATAACCCTTATCAATCATCTCTTTTAATTGTAATTTGAGTTCCACTAACTCAAGTGTGCTCATCCGATAGGGTGTCCTAGACACCGACACTGCTCCTGGTGCAAGTTCTATCGAGAATTCAATGTCTCTTCTCGGAGGTAGACCCAGTACCTCTTCCAGAAACACATCTCTATATTCCCTCAGGATAAGGTGATCATCAGGGCTGGGTTTAACACCTTCGATTGTTTTTAACACCTGTATTGCATATAGGGGACATCCCTTTCGACAATACTTTCTCATTTGCAGGGCTGATATTTGTCTCACCGAGACCGGTTTTCAGATCCCTTGAAGGCTTATCCTTTTTCCTTCTTTGCTCACACATTCTAAGGTTTTATGGTAACAGTCCAGTTTGGCTTTATGGGTGGCCAGCCAGTCCATACCAATCAACAAATCGTATGATCCCAGGGGTAATACATTAAGGTTTTCTTGGGTGGGGAATTCACCCAACCTTAGTTGGCAGGCTGGTATGACCTCTACTACCTTTCTTTTGGTGCCAGTGGCTAACTATACCAACCATGGCTTAGTTTTCTTTCGTGGTTGTAGCTTACACTTATCAACAGATTTAGGGGCTATATAAATCAAATTTGAACCAGGTTCAATCAAAATAGACACCAGATGGTTGAAAATCATACCTTCTATTTCCACCACTGAAGCTTGGTGGTCATCTTGGTTATTATCCAAGGCTGCATAAATCTGCGACACACTCCTTGCCACATCATTGACTGTGGGAGATTCCTGAATGTTATAAACTTTTCGACTATTCTGTTGTCGGTGTGGACAGTCTCTCAAGAGATGCTCTTCTCCGCAACCCCAACATTTCAGAGGTTCTTTCTTTGGGTTATTAGTCTTCACTGGTATAGGTCCAGAAGTTTTATTTCCGTCCACCGAGTAAAAGTTTTGCTGGAGCACACTCTGGGTTGGAAAGTTCATTCTGGGGTTTTTCTTGTAGCTCTTAAATCCTGAGGATTTGATCCCCTTTCTCTGAAATCTTGAACCACTCTTCTATTTCCAGTCTTCATAAGACTCTGCCCGATGTCCATATTGTTCATGACAATATGTTGCTTTTCGAATAGTGTCTTCTAAGGTCTTTGTCTCGTCGAATTTGATTCGGTTCCAGTATTCCTTGGGTAGCCCATTGATGAAGCGTTGTGCCTTCACCTTCTCTACTTTGATGTAGGGTACATATCTCTATAAGTCGAGGAATTTGTTGACATATTTCTCTATAGTGAGTTGTCCCAGTTTGAGTTCATAAAACTCTTTAGCCTTCTTGTCGAAATACCTTTCCGACAAATACTTCTTCCGGAAGTACTTTTCAAACTGTTTCCAAGACAGGTCCTCCTCGCGGACCCCTTTCATATTCTTAAGATCCTCCCACCAGATGGAAGCCTTTCCGTTCAGATTGAAAGTGGCCACTTGGGCCTTCAAATTCTCTAAAAAATCATGGACTCTGAAATATTTATTCAGTCCAAGTAGCCAGGCCTCGGCTTCCTCTCCCTTCTTTATCTCACCATCGAAGGAGGGAGGTTTGGCCTTTCTGAATTCTTCAAATTTATGACCCTTGGAAGTCTTTTGTTTCTTCTATTTTCTTCGAGAATAGGAACTGATCCTTCTACTGGAAGAGCCTTTTGAATTGCCATCTTCCTTCTTAGTGGAATCGTCTGGCACTGGTACTTTACCTCTGGGGTGGACCTTTCTTGAGGTGCTCATCTCAGTATGGCCACTAATATGACCATGTTTCTGCATCTTGGGTTCATGTTGCATTTGTCGTTGTAGGTCAGATAAGATCTATAGTAAAACTGCATTAATTTCGATTTTCTTTTCTTGTTCGTTCATCATCCTTTCATTGTCGGCCTTGCAACTTTGCAATTCTACCATAAGACTCCTCACAGTCTCGGCTAGATTTGGAGGGGTTCCCATTGCTCTTCTTTCGTCAAAATCTTCGTCTCTATTGCGGGAGACTTCTCCCATCTCTTGGGGTGTCACCATTCTCAGCATCTATAAATTTCCGTGGCTGATCGTCCGCTTGGGTGAAAATACAAACGATGGTTATTAGTCAAGAGTTAAATACATTTTATAATCTACGCATGAATTTATAACTCTTTCAGATGCATACACAGTCAGGTTCTTGTTTCCAAGTTTTTAATCCTGGACAAGAGAGTTAAGTTATGGGGTTACTCCTTGTAGGAGTGCTTTGAACGAAGCTTATGCGTAACTCGTGCATGAGCCCAATCAAGCCGAGTGTTGTAACCATGCTCTGATACCACTTTGTCACATACCCACTACCTAAATCAGATTTTTCTAGTCTTCTGCTGAATCAAAAGCCTTAAACATCCATGGAGGACCAGCGTAAGCTGGCTCTTTCTCTCTCCTCGCTCCCATGGGGTTGTGGGTCATGATCACAGTCCGAGTCAACGCACTACCTCTTTCATATTTCACGCCTCGGCGCTACAGTGATGTCGAGTCATTTGACCTGGCAACCGTCGAACCCCGACAGGGCTAGCGATCGGCCAGTGGGGATGAATCCCTACAGGGTTTGCAAATGTCCAATAGGAACAAATCCCAATAGGTCTAGAGAACAACCAATGAGAAACGGCCCCGTTGCACGGTTAAGTGGAATACAGGTGGTAGAGAGGGAAACGCGACACGGTATTCGACATGACAGGAGCGGGCCCCACTTCACATGCCACACTATTCCGGACCCCCCCCATTAAAGGTAGAATGGAAAGGGGGGTCTGGAATCCACCTGAGCACCGTTGATCATGATGAATTAATCTTGACTATTCGAGAGTTGCGCGTCCAATTCTGGACCCCCCCCCCCCATTAAAGGCAGAATGGCAAGGGGGATCCAGAATGCATCCTCAGCCATAGATCTGGGCAAGTGGACTCTGGCCATCCAGATCTACATGCTACTTACCCAAATGTGCCTTCGTGCCTCAGCGTAAAACTAGCATCTCTTCCTCACATCGGATGGTCGTTACGGACCCTGAGATTTCCCGAAGGAATCTCTCGACACGTCACCTCCTTAAATCGGACGGTCCACAACTTCTCTGGGATTTCCACCCAGGAAAGTCTCGATCCCTTGTCTCCAGGACTCCCGATCTCGTAATTTACAATTTCCCGAAATGGGAGATCTCACGACATGTGGCCTCCATCAATCAGACGACTCAAATCTATCCCGGGGTTTCCACATTGGAAAATTTTGAACTCTTTTTAACAGGAATCCCGATTCCACGATTCCCAATTTCCCGAAATGGGATATCTTATGACACGTGGCCTCCGTCAATCAGACGACCCAGATCTATCTCAGGATTTCCACAATGGAAGGTCCCGATCCACTGGGGTGTTAACCCTTGGGTATCTTCTGACAGATCTAAGGGCTATCGGGTATTTTAGCCAAAATATGACAGCTCAGACATATTCCTAACTTGTGGGCTCTCCCACGACTTTCTAAACGTGGAAAGATTCATGGTCCAGATACTCTCATGGACTTTGGGGATCTACGGTCCCGATTTCTTCGCTATCCATGAAGTCACAGAGAAACTAAGTAGTAGGGAATTTAACACCCTACTTTCTCCTACCAATCTAACGGTCGTGTGTGACTGTAGATTTCTCGATGGGATCTCATATATCGTTCACCATATATCAAAGTTAAGGCCCTTAACTTTCCATCTTCCTCTTACCAAATCTAACGGTCATGAGTGACCATAGATTTCCTTACAGGATCTCGTCCGTCGATTCGATATCTATCAGGGATTTCTTAGGGTCTTGCACCCTCATGTCCTCCTTCCAGGTTCTTGATGGGATTTTCAAGGAGGGTATCTCTATGGGGATATTTAATCAGGGTACTACCTGAGGTAGGTAAGGATGTCGTCCTTCCGATAACCAGACGTGAAGTCTGAATTGGATCAGTACGCATGTAAATAACAATTCATGAGGACATAAGCCATACATAGTCCTTCCATACAATTATACAACTACTAGTACTGATCAAAATAACATACAGACATTCTTATAATGAAATCATTCATAGTTTCACAGCTTATGGGCATAATCATCAGAATGAACATATACATATATTTCAAGATGCCAAAGGCAAAACACTTATCAGAAATAACACCAGGGGTTATGCAATTGCTGAGAGGGTTGCCCGTTTTGTAAGTTTTAAACCTGTGAAGTAAAGCAATGCATATAGATTCTTAAGCAATGCATATAGATTCTTAAGCAATACATAAATTAATCAATGGCTCATACACAGAGTACACAAATATTTTTACCGGAAACCCTCAACCGGGAAAACCTTTCTTATTTTCATTGTATCAAATTTCACCATTCACCATACAATATATACAATGTTTTTAGGTATTCCATAGATACCAAAACCCTAATCCCTTAATCCGGGATTAATTTACAAATTAGCTAAAAATAGCAAAATCCACTAAAAATAGCAAAAACCACCCCGAACCCTGTCGGCCCCGGGCTACTGCCCGATGCTGAGCGCTGCATGTAACCAGGGGGGGACATACCTGCCCCCCCCTCCCTGGGGCCCCCCTAGGAAAGCGCTCGATGCACATGATAGAGATCTGGGTGAAGGGATCGTCAGACGCAATTGTCATATCTGACGCACCCACACACACACACATGCAAAGAATATAACACATACCCAACACGTTTCCACCCAACAGTAGGCTTGGCGACTTCCAACAGATTTACCACTAGCCACCCCCGAGCTGAGACCACGATGTTGTGAGACTGTGTGTCTGTCCGCTAGTGACCAAGAGCGAAGGTTACTCTCCTTCCTCTCTGTTATCACTCACTCTGCGTATTGCCAGAGTTCCCCCCTCGCACCCCCCTTCCCAATCGCTTCTACCCCACGCCTTATCCTCTTGCGAGGTTGCGTGTGGCATGATTACCCTCGCGCTGATCAGACCTGACGGCTCTATGGATGGGAGGTTCACCTCCCATCCCTCATTAAGCCATCTACCTACCAGCCTGCGAGACATTTAATTCAGGGCCAACGAGCCACTTTTGGTTCTCCGGGCCAGTGGAGTCCAAATATGGTATTAATTCTCGGTGGAAGTTAACACCCCCTTTCCAGGTGCCTTCCACCGCCATTGTGGTCTCTTTTTCTGCACATCCCCTCTCAACATTCCTGTAATATAAATTCATAATGTTATTCACATTTATGAGTTTTCCATAGTTCTTGGCCAGTCCAGTTATTTTTTACAAACTGGGGGAAACAAGGTGTTACAACAAACGTATATTGGCATGATAATAAATCATTTCATCAACAACCTCCCCCTCATCTAGTAGTATACTACAATTCCCTTTCCCAATATGCTAGTTGGATACTACAATTCACCTTCCCACTATTCTATGGGAAATGCATGACAATGTTGCATCTAAGTATAATATTATAAGAACTCTTTCTCCAACCACTATGACGGATTTTCGTAAGCCTTTTGACAATCTAACTTTTCATTTTCAAAAATGTACATTACTAAGACGGATTTTCATAAAGATTTTGACATTTATGAGTAGATGATTTGTGGCCACCCTTCACAAGGTGTTTTTATCTTCAAGTTATTTGTCAAATTTAATATGTAGATATTGATATATATGCCAAGTTCCATGTGGTATTTTTATTGTCTAATTTATTTGTTATTGTCAAGTTATTTGTCAAATTTAATGTGTAGATATTGCATATATGCCAAGTTCCATGTGGTGTTTTTATTGTCTAATTTATTTGTCCAATTTAATGTGTAGGTGGTTTTACAGTACATCGAGTGTACACTCTTTACCTAGCTCAAATTTCAACTATAAATCAAGAACCCTAAAGAGGTATTTTAAATATAATTTTGGTTTACTTGTAGTTTTTTTTATAAAGAAGTATAACTATTTTAGAGAACCGCCATATACAAAGTCTTTATCCATATCCTCATTGTGGAAAATAAATTAGAAAATATCCCTCACTTCATTCATTTACATAATCCTAACCTTATTTCTATCCCTAGTCCAAATCCTAGTTCCTTTTAAACAATGCATGAGGCTAATCCCAATAATCTAGACCCCTCCTCTCATCCCACATGTTAGTGCAAGTATTATAAGGCTCCAAAGGACACTAATTCACATCCAAATCCTTGTACATATATGAGAAATCCCTTGATGATCCTAGGGTACACCAATCTTTCGACACTTCTCCCCAACAAAAAATAGTTCCTATTCCAAGCACTATTAAAAAAGATCCTTCATTACTCATAATGACAAATGAAATTTATTCCCCTCTCTAAGTCTTGTTTTTACTCATAATTGTTAGATCAAAGACCAACTTTCCACTATAATCCTTGACAATTGTAACCAAAATAATTGCATTTTTCATCACTCCTTACCCCTCTCCTTATCATTGGGGATTTATACAATAGGAGGAACCTCATCTTCTCATTAATAAACATTGTGGAATCACCCTTGTCATAGGGATTTTTCAAGAGAATTTTGAATGTTAAGTATGTCCCCTTGATTACTCTAATATACTCTTAAACATATCATATGAACAATAATGAAATTATTTATAAGACGTCCATTGAAATACCTATCAACTCTTTAAAGATAACAAGACCTATGAACTCATCTTTATTGCAATACCATTTCCATGTAATGATGTGACCAAGACATCCTACATAAATATCTTTCTCTCTTAGTTGTAACTCACTTCCAACCATTTTGTATGGTTTCACTTTCTCTCTTCCACACATTCCAAATGATACCTTCTCATCCTTCTACCCAATAAAAAACAATGAAATTCTTTATAAGATGCTCATTGCAATACTTATCAACTCTATAAAGATGACAAAAACTATGAACTCACCTCTTGCAATACCTCTTCCTTATAATGTTAAGACCCAACAAAACATAATACATAAATACCTTTCTCTCTCACTTTTACATCACATTGATCCATCTCATCTCATATGGTTGCACTATCCCTCTTCCAAACTCTATAAATAATACAGTCTCATCCTTCTACCTAGATGCACTCTCACTCTGTTATTCTCATTCTAAATCCCAAACCTCCCCAATGATTTTTAACTCAATATTTTTTATTTCTACCACACACTAATTAACAAAATACATATATGATCTATTATACCTAGTTCCATAATTGCTTTCGCTTGTCCTCTCACTGGCTACAACAATGAGTTAGCCCCTTGTTCTTCTATGCCTTCTCTTTTCCTTATCTTTCCATTAGTTGTTAAAATCAACATTTGCTAACATTAAAAAGGTCCCATGTCTTAACGCACTTTTATCAAGTTGAATGAAGCCTTGTTCCTATTGGGAATTTTTTTGGGCTAGCTTAGACTTCCCATTATCAACTCTAGCCACTTCTTACCTGGTAGCACCCAATATTACCTAGTTATCCCCTTGTCTTATTCCTCTCCTAGTGTTCCATGCTCTCCTACATCCTCTTCCTCTTTTCCTAGTCCTTCAAATTCTTGGGGAAATTATTGCCTCTCCTCCTTAGCTCTTCTTCCTTACACACCTTTTTCTCCATTTTTATTTGGTCATAATATCGATGGGTCCCTTCTAGGTCATTATCTCAAGAAAGACCCTACTTAAGATAACCTCTACCTAGTTAAGATCAACTATCACTTCTTTGGTCACTTTTCCAAGATGTCCCCCTTAATGGTCACATTCCATATCTTGCAACTATGGAGCCCCTCCCAATGGTGACATCATATCTTCGTTTGATCCTCTCTCCTCCACTGGTATACCATTGATATTTTTCACCTCTATTCTTGCATTGAACTTAGGTTGATGCATGTCACCTCCTACACTTGCATAAAATACCCCATTGATGTATACCAAATATCATTCTTGCACTAAATCTAGGCTATCATATGTTGTTTTTGTGCTTTTGATGACTCTATATTACTAGTTTATGATGCCTATTATGCTCACACTCTCCAGATTATCGTATGTCACATGGGACTCATGCTATTTCCTTCACTAGTGTATGGCAGCTTAATGACTACACTAATCCTAGAACAATGTATTTCATTTGTTACGATCACTTTAACTCCAAGTTTCCATATGTCACATTTATTCTTGTGATAACCCAATATTAGAGTGTGTTTCGTCTCTCACTCATGGTCACTCTTAGTTGGTTTATGTCAACTCATGCCTTTTTCCAATGTCATGCCAGTGTTATCAACTTCTTTCTCTTTCCTTTGTTAGAAATACCCTAACACCACAACCTCCCATATTTACCTTTTCATCTATCCTCCATCCTTTCCATAAGAGATCATGTTGCTAATCCTACCTCACTTGTGGTAAGATGCCAACCTCTGTGATGTAGGTATCTACCTAAACAAGTTCCTACAACATCCTACCTCACGTATAAGTAAGTGCAAGTATCTCCTTGTCACTCTTAATCTTATCAATGATTTTATAGTTGAGATGTTATTATTATTGTTAGACTCACTCATGGTTTACTTACATGTTCTAGTTATTGTTCCATTAATATAGTAATTAGAAATTGCTCATCTCTACTCTCCTAATTTATCCATTGCATCATTTACATGATAGTTAGGATTATTCTTTTTATTTCATTATTTACATTTCATAGTTTAGTTTCTATCATTGTTATGAAGTGATTAAATTCACTTGTTCCCCCATGTAAAAATTATGTGTTTAACATGCAATGTTTGTCTGCCAATCTTTATTTCTCATTTGTATTATACTTGCCTAACATTACACTAATCCACATGGCACACCTTGTAGTTTTACCTTACACTAATTCTCAAGGCATAGGGGTCTTCACATGTACCATGGGATATATAGGCCTAGTTGATGGAGGATTCCCTCACAACAACAATGTATTGGCCTACATTGTAAAGACCCTCATATTACCCCTATATAATTTCTTGCATTTATAATTGTTTGCATCTTGCTATTATTCGCATCTTTTGGATAGAAGTTCCTATAAGCCGAGGTAAAATGTATAGAATCTCCTTTATTCATAAATTATCTAGCATTCATTCTTTGGTTACTAATTCCCTTCAATCCTCCCTATCTCATTATAAATCCCTCTAGGATCACCACCAAGGCTTTGTCTATTTTCAAATTGGTGACTGACTTTGGTTGTATATGGACAAACAATGTTTTAAGGGGTAGCATCATAAAAAACTCAAGCCTATTTTCTATTGTCCCTATATTGTTCTTCAATATATTAATGACAATGGTTTTCATTAGTATTTCCCTTCCTTGCTAGACATACATAATATCATTTATGCCAATCATCTCAAGCTATATGATCCATCTATTCTAGAAAAGGAAGTTCAAGTTTTCCACTTAGCAGATAATATCAAAACACTAGTGGACCTGCAGTTATCAGACTAATCGGTAGGTGCGGACACTAACATATCTCCCTAGATCCACATGGATCTAGAACAAAAAAAGACAGGACATGACTCTTTCCCTAAGTTGCAATCATTGAATCTGCTAGTAAGGAGGAACAAGTGACATACCTTTGTATCGCTTCCTTAGTTCTCTGTTGGTCCTGCTTCGCTCCGATGCTCTCGTGAGGGAAATTCCAAGACAACACAAACCAAACTAAGTGAAGATAAAATATATTCAATGTCAACTTATGCATATGATCAAGGAATTACACAATAAAGTAAGAATGACTTTATGGGAAAGGGACATGTCGTTGTATCATATTAATTGAAAGTAGAAGATACAACTTGATCGCCTTGATGTCACAAGCTTCCTTTTAGTGACCCTTGGTTCCAACACACACACTTTCTCTATACTTGTATGAAGAATATCCAATTCCTCTTGATAGACCAACTAAAGCCTTCAAGCCTCTGTCCAAGCAGGGTTCTTCACACAATTCTTTCACCAATTCTTCATTCAATCTTGCTTAACCTTTTCCATGAGAAACCTTTAAATATATAGGAGAAGGAGAAATGGTTACATGGATAAGGATGATCCCATCAAATATGAGAAGTTAGTAAAATGACAACCATACGAATGCCAACTCATTTTCTAGAAGATTCCCTTCTAGAACTCTCGAGACCTCTTCTCTTTTCCAAGCTTAAAAATAGGTTCGCACCCTGTGTATGGAGAAAACTGTGAGAAGTTCACACCCTAAATGAAGGTGGCCTGTGAGAATGAGGGATTATCGCACCCTAGGCCATATGCAACATGTGAACTCACTTTGAAAATATGTTTTTGGAAGGAGACAAGATCCACTTCTCTCAGGTAAAAAGTCTTTGCTGGGAGCCTGAATACACCATTGTTAATACATCACCAGAGTGAAAAAAATCATGTGTAATAGAATGCCCCCCAAAGTATGAGGCCAGAATCAGTGGTAGCCGAAATACTTTGTAAACTGCGTTTGTGTGTCGAAAACCAAGAGTGCACCTAATTGGAAACCTGCAAACAACCAAGCATCTGCAAAATATAATACCAGTTCTGAAGGAGGCATTCCCATACTCAGATCACAAATGGAGGACATCATGAACGTAGGTCATGGCCACCAACTATACACTGTGGATCCATGCCGTCAAAAAATACTGCATAGCCACCGGGAATAGACTGTGGATCTATGGGAGAAGACTCAAATTAGGATGACATAGCCATGGGACATACAAAGTGGATCTATGTGTCGATGCAAATCATACATACTCCATCATAGCCTGGATCAAAAAGATGAAACCCAGGGTATTCAATCCCATCACCTGAAAGTATGAATCTAGCCATGTGATTACATGTGATGAAGTCGAACATGGTAGAAACCACTTGATTATCGATCATTGATGAAACCGTTAACAAGTGTGAGGGAAATCACCATTAATGTCAATGAATCCCAATGTACACTAGTACAATCCAATGAATGTGAATAAATGAGTTGAGGTCGAACATTCAATGGAATCTCCCAATCAGGGGTCAATGATGAAAACCCACTGTCGAAAGCGAAGAAACCTGCCATTAAGGCATGCAAGTTCCAAGGTACCAAATAATTTCTAAGTCTTGTTTCCGGATAATGAGATGGAGTTGACGGAACAAAACTCATCATAGGAGGGCCTTGATGTATTCTCCATCAATGACATGAAATGAGTAATAGATTTTGAAGGTGAAACAGAGTATGATGTAGATTGAACTAGACACAAGGAAGGCTGACACAGAGAGAATGGACAACTGCAGATGGCCGACTCAATAGAGGTTTTAGATGAAATTGTCTTGAATATATGAATGACACAACTAATGATTTGGCAGCACTGACTCAAAGACGACTTAGGATATGAGCTTGTAGAAAGTTGAATGAGAGACAAATGGATTTCCCAAACCGGCTTCAGATAATGAATAGGGGGTGTCATGTTCAAGAGCGACATTTATTGCCAATAATATGAATATGAAAACACATCCCTTTCCCAAATTTCCCCCCACCATTTATGGCTAGTACCTCTTTATTTTTATGCAAGCTTGAGGAGGATAACATATGCTTGTTGATGTAAGCTCATCCTTCGGACGAGTCCCTTGGAGTATGTTTAACGAACCCTAGGAAAGAGTGGCTCGGTCCCATTATAGGTCTTTCGATGTTTGTTTAACGAGTCCAAAGATAGAAAACTCGAAGGTTTTTCATGATTATAGAGTCTGGAAAAACACTCAAAAGAGAACTCTCTCAGTTCCTTTTTCATAAAATAGTCTGATGAGACCGAAAAAGAGATAAATTATCGCCCAATAGATGCTTTCTTCAAATACTTTAACGAGCGTGAAAATAGCAAGATTGCTCGACAATATTTTCATGTTTAGAGAGTTTTAAAAGAGCTTAAAGAGGACTCCAGGGGGTTCCTTTTTTGTATAACCTTTATGAGCCCAAAAAAGTGATAAAATTGTGCTCGATTACATTATCATGTATTTTCGAGCGTGAGAACAAACAAAGACCAAGCTCGAGGTTCTGTCTAAAAACCATAAAAAAAATAATTAAGCATGCGATGAAAAAGAGAAAATATCCGTACTCCTTCGTGTAGAATTCAAAATCCTTATATCTACAAAAATTCGTACTCATAGGGATATTAGGCATTAGGTTTGATGAATAAAACAATTATAAAAATAAACAAAATGGTAAAAAGTAATTATAAGTGGGTAAAAGCTCTTTTACCATAGTCATTATGACCTTGCCAAGAATTTAGCCAAAAACCCCTCTTTTTCCCTCAAATTTTAGTGCTCGATTGTGGAAGGTACAAGCAACCGTTTGGTGAACCATCTCCATCAGTGAGGTAAGCTCCCTGTCTTCTACCTTTTCATGGTTCAATTTTTTGTTTTCATTGGAAAATTTCAAGTTTTTGAGTTTGTTTTAGGGCCAAAACTTGCGCCCAGGTGTTCTCGCAGGCTAGCCATACGAGACCTGCAAGAATGCATGATTCTCGCAGGTGGCCCCAAAAGCACCTGTGAGAACCTCGCACTGTGCTAAAGGGGCACCTGCAAGGGCCGCAAAATGAAAATTCACTTTGATTTTTGTTCAATGAAAAATATGCCAAGGCTTGAAACAAGAGGTTGACCTTTCTCTTATGGTTCTTCTGCAGGCCTTTAACCATCACGATGCTGGAGTGATGCGAAAGAGAGAATGAAGAGGATGATGCTATTGTCGGGAATGACCCGAGCACCATTGCCGCTCTGCGAGAGTGTGGTCTCTTGAAATTCTTTCAGATCCTAGGTATGAGGGCCCAAGTCAGGCTGTTGGAGTACCTCGTTCATATGCCACTACTACATATTGTAAAAATTCTGACGTTTTATTTGCGACGTTATGGACAAAATTGTCCATATTGTCGCAAAATAGAGGAAATTTATAAAAAAAAAAGTTCATGTTGCCCGATAACGTCGCTCTTGCCACGTTAACGTCTCTCTTGCCACGTTTTCCACTGGAACGTCGCTCTTTCCACGTTTTCCACTGGAATGTCACTCTTGCCACGTTTGTGAAGATGTATGTCGCAATTGCCACGTTAATGTCGGTCTTGCCACGTTAACATCTCTCTTGCCACGTTTTCCACTGGAATGTCGCTCTTTCCACTTTTTCCACTGGAATGTCACTCTTGTCACGTTTGTGAAGATGTATGTCGCAATTGCCACGTTAACGTTGCTCTTGCCACGTTTTCCACTGGAACGTCGCTCTTGCCACGTTTTCCACTGGAACGTCACTCTTGCCACGTTTCTGAAGATGTATGTCTCAATTGCCACGTTAACGTCGGTCTTGCCACATTAACGTCGCTCTTGCCACATTTTCCATGGGAACGTCTCTCTTCCCACGTTTGTGAAGATGTATGTCGCAATTGCCACGTTAACGTCGGTCTTGCCATGTTTGTGAAAATGTATGTCACAATTGCGACATTTGCGAAACTAGTTTTTCCCCTCCAACGATCACCTTAGTATGTTCACCAAGTCAAATACCAATGGTCACTTAGGACTTTTGTACGTTAGAATTGCGACGTTACAAAATCTCATAAAATATTTTACCTCGCACATATCGAGATTTGCATGCCATTATGAAAGACATTGGAATGGAGTATCAAAGTATAGATGCATGTCCTGATGATCATATTATATATTATGGACAACATGCATCGAAAACAGAATGTCTGGTATGTG
>ML809508.1:304575-314854 GCA_009831015.1 Picea engelmannii | reverse complement strand
CCGAGAAGTTGAATTTCTTGATTCAAGCTCAGGAGGGATGGCGAGCCCAAATTATAGAAGAGAGAATACCCTATCATTTGGTAAAAAAATGATCGAAATCCTTTCGGGAATACCCCAGATCTGTCAAAACCGATGGATCTAGATAAGGAGTGCAGGCGTTAACACCTCACCCCTTAAAGCCTTTGCAAGTAACAATGAGACTTGGGACCGTAGATCCAAGGATCTGACGGAGCCCTAATGACCATCGATCTTAGCCTTTGTATGGGCAGGAGGGTAGCATTTCGCTGACTCGCGACTTGGAGTAGTCAAGCGTAGGACCGCATGAACTTTCGATTCACGAGATCATGACGTGATCATGGTCGTTGGATCTAGGGCATGGGAGGACCATTGGATCAGAACTTTCGTAGTTATCACCTATCGAGGGTTCGAAACTTGAGGGAATTTCCTTTCAATTCTGGAAGTTGCAAAGAGTCGAATGTCAAAGGCTTGTGCAAGCACCTGACCCATCCTTAAGTGGGGACTGCATGGTTGACAGGTGGCATGACAACAAGCGCCCATCGGATGGTGGGAATGGGTGATAGATGGTGTATACGTGTCACACTGGGGAAGATTCAACCCACTATTGACTTATAGTGGCTTGGGGTTTCACAGGATGAAGAAGATGCACCTTGATCGCTAAGGCCATGAAATGTCGAGAGTCGAGGTCTCGTGTGATAGGCAGTGGTGACACAGCTCGTGAGCATAGTATAGCGGGGCTGACAAGTGGCATGTGCGCATCACTTTCGCAGATTCCATGCAACATTGACTTCACGCGCCTCAGGGATTTGCGAAAGAGGAGCACGAGAACTCAACACCTCAATTGGCGAGGTTGCGAGTAGTGATAGTGTTTGGCCTAACCCACGGTTACATGTAGCAGGCACTAGTGAGGAGGGATCCATACCTGCATAGCATCTCGGGTATTGGTGTTTGGAGAAAGGGGAGCCGAGGGTCTTGATTCTCGACTCACGAGTTGCGAAAGGCACTTGCGCTAAGGCCAGCTTGTGATCATTTGGGGAAGTTTAAGGAAGGAGAGGGTCTGCGCTAGGCCCCATAGAAGTCTCGAGGATTCTATTCCTCGAAGGAAAAGACGAAAAATCTAAGTTGTTGTAGTGGGTGTGTGACACTATCTATGTTACTTGTTGAATCACATAAGCTCCTAACAAATGCATTCTAAACTTTCCTGGATGATGCATAAGCTTGTTTTCATAGAGTAGTACCAGATCTCCTACTTGAAACTTTTTTATGTTTAATGTGTCGATCATGCCTATCCTTCTCTCTTTATTTCTCAACATGTTGATAGAATCCTCTGACAAATCGATCCTCCTCAAGTTGTACTAATTGTTCCAACCTCTCCTCTATTTTGCCAGTGTTTGATATCTTTGTGATTGTTGCAATGCATAGGCTAGGAATAATAAACTCCATTGACATTACTTATTCTTTCCCATAGAACAACCTGAAAGTTGTTTGTCCTGTCAAATTCTTACTTGTAGTCTTGTAAGCCCATAATATTGTAGGAACTCTTAAGTCCCAATCATCTCTCCCTACATTGAAAATATTTGTAAAGACATTCTCCAAGATCTTATTAAAATCTTCCATGGTTCCATTGGCATGAGGGCGATATTGGGTACCCTTTTGGTGATGATTATGGAACTCCTCTATCAATGTTGTAATTTTCTTGCTCAGAAAGTGTGTATCTTGATCACTAAGTAATATGTGCATACATACAAATCTTGTGACTACATTCTCTAACAGAAATCGTGCAGCAATCTCTGCAGTACAATCTATTACTAGGGTCGCTTCTTCCCACCTTGTCAAATACTTCTTCATAGTGATGATGTATCTCACCCTTGATCTGCTTTATTGTGGGTTGATTGACCCCACAAAGTCTATGGCCCATTTCTCAAATGCTTGCAACATAGCATGTGGATTCAAAGGCATTTTGTCCCTCCCAGATGGATTCCTCACTCTTAGGCATACATCGCATGACTGACAGTACTCCTTCACATCCTTTTGAAGTGTAGGCCACTAAATCCATGTGCACAAAATCTTTTGTGAAGTTTCTCTCCTTGCATAATGTCCTCCAACAATTCCATCATGTGCTTCTTCGAGTATCATCGGCCTTTCATGCTCCAGCACACAGCGTCACAATATTCCATCTACACCCATCTTGTATAAATTCCCTGCAATCAACTGATAATATGTTTCTTTAACTACCAATTGTTAGTTTTGTGCTATAGTCATCTCGGATGGAGTCAGGCCTATGCTTAAAAATTGTACGATGTCCGAGAAGTAATCATCGACCATTCTAACTACAAATAACTATGCATCTAGGAAGTTGTCATCTAAATTACCTGGATCTTCTCCTGACAATATGTATGATAGATAATATGTTCCTTCATCCAACTTCCCTAGTTTCACTACAACCTCAAAGTCATATTCCTGAAATAATAATAGCCACCTCCATATTCTTCCCCCCAACATTGGCTAGTTGACTAAGTACTTTAATGCAAAATGGTCTGTATACATCTTAAACTGAGACCCTAGTAAATAATGCTTGAATTTATGTAGTGCATATACCAATGTCAATCCTTCCCATTCTATGGTTGTATAGTTCTTCTCTGTTATAGAGAGTTTCCTTCTTGCAAAAGCAATTAGGTGATCCATGTCTCCTTCCCCTGGTTGGGATAGTACTGCGCCAATTGTTATGGACGATGTCTCTAAATGTACATGGAAATCCTTAGTCCAATTTGGAAAAATTAAAATCAGCATGGTTACAAGTTTTTGTTTCATGGTGTCCAACCCCTTCTGATAGTCTTCATTCCATTGAAACTTCACTTCTTTCTTTAGTAACTTCTCCATCGATGTTGTGATCTGTGCATATCCCTTGATGAATTTACTATAATAACATGTATGACCCAACGTTTCCCTCAGCTATCTGACTGATGTAGGTGGTTCTAACTCCAGAATGGTTGCAATCTTGGTTGGATCCACTAATAGTCCCCGTTTTCACACTACATGTTCTAACAAAATTCTAAATGGTGCGCAAAAAATACACTTCTTCGGGTTTAGTGAAATCTCACACTTCCTTCATTGATCCAACATAAGCCTGAGAAATCTATATGATCCTTCAATACATTGAACATCATCCAGTCATCCAAGTAGACTTCAAACTCTGGCCCTTCTACAAATCGTTCTCCTTTTGTCTCAGGTACTTGTACCTTCCTGGGATCCTCTTTGTCATATTCTTCCTTAGATACATTATATCACTCTATTATTTCACAGACAGTCATCTTCGCTCTGTGCACACTGCATACTGGTACCACCTCCATTATCTCTTATTTCGAGAAGATCTTCGTTCAAATATCATGTAGCGTTGCATCTATTAATGGATATTCATGTTTAAATGTAAACGTGATTCTGAATATCTGGATCAGTTCTTCCTATATTGATGTCTCCCTGTGCATTTCCAATTCTAAGTACCAATTCTTCATAGTTGTGTCTAGTGTGTGTATGAATTTGTGCGTCCACTTTGTTTCTAGTACTGAACTCCATAAATCCCTGCATTATTCCATTGAACCGCTGGATCACTCTCCCATGTATAATTCTACGCATTTTTTTCTTCCTCGGTGAAAAACATTATTTACATTAGTCTATTTCACTACGACTAGTCTTTCATCCCCTCTCTGTGTGAAGCCCACCATCTGGCTGGAGTTTCTTTTAATACAACATCTAGTTCTAACATCATTTGTTGTTTAGGCACCTGCAACTCAAATTCTTTTACAAACATACTTATATCAGTTATCCATCACCATAAATGGGTGGATCACATATCTCTGTTCCAATCTAGCACAAGGGTCGAGTGATGCACGCACATCATTTGGTTGACACTTCATGCATACTCTATTACCATTTCTCTATACCTTCTTCAGAATCTGACACACATGAATTAATACTTCGCCAATTCATCACACCATCCACTGTCGGGTTGACATAATCCTCCATTCATGCAATCATGTTATTTAAATTGGTAATGTCCTTCCCTCTTGTTGGTTCTATGTATCTCTTCCTTCTCATGGGTCCAAGGGTGGAGTAATTTTCAAATCTCCAACTTCAAATATCATCTCCCTCCTCTTCAAGTTGATGATCGCTTGGTTATCAAAATCCCATTCCAGTCCCATTAGTGTTGGATATGGTTGATTGTCATCCACGATCTCAATGACTTCAAAGTCTTCCACGTTGTGCACTCCATCTATGTTCACATGTACTCTTGTCAAATGACCAATCGAAACTATTTTGTGTTGATTCACGAGCCTTAGCTAAACGGGATACCATGCCAAATTGGGTTTTCCCATCAACTCCCATGTCTTCTTAGGTAATACATTCATGTCAAAACCTAAGTCCAAGATAATATCATACACATCATACTATCCAATATGTACACCGAATATGAATTCTTCATTGGTTCTCTTCTTGCGCAGTACTTGCTTGACCATCCTTTGTGTGAGAGGAGTTTCCCTTCCTCTTGTACAGTGATCAAGCATGTTTTATAATGTACTCAGTGCCACGTCATCTTTTATTATCTCTACACAACTTCTCAGAAATTTTGTTAGCGAGCTTACCTTTCTCATTGAATTCTCTAGCATAGCATGATATTCTACACAAGGCGCAACTAATGTTGATGCTCCCCAATCCACTCTGAGTACTTATTTCCTTACCCTCTAATATGTATCCTTTTCTTCTTGGGGATCAAAGGATGGCATATGCCCTACTGACTTTCTTACCCACTGTTCAATCTGCTTTCCTTCATTTCTCCTATCAATCCTTGTTCTAGCTCCTTCACACGTAACAACTTATACTATGGTTCCTTCATTGCATATTTCGGTTGATATCATCTACACATTATGATTTGAATTCTAGTTCTGGTTTCCTTTGTCCTACCACTTCGCAACTAGTTGGGGTCAGTCTTCTGTGGAGTGATTCAGTGCTCTGTAATATATGCATGTGGTACATGGATTTTGGAAGTCGCAGGCCAGATGTCCAGGTTGACTACAATTATAGCATATAATTAATCCTCTTCCTCCTTGACCAAAATTCCCTCTGCCTCAGCCTATTCCAAATTTTCCTATGTTCCCTTGATTGAAACCTCTTTTATTTTTGTATTGCGGACACCCTACTTTTGTTGCGTCATTTTCTTCCTAGATCTTGTACATATTTGATGTGCGCTCTCTCATTAAGTTGAACCCATGACAATCCTTCTCCTCGTGTCCTACAGATTTGCAAAAGATGCAAAACAAGTTCTTTGGCATACTCTGATAATTTTTTATTAGTGGAGACTCAGTTGGGTGATAGCCCCATTTCTTACATATCTCATAGTATCCTCCTCTTGGTAATGGATTCGGTGCTCCTATCACCAAATATTTCACAATTCTAGGAATTCGTCCTCATGATGGCCTTCAATCCTACATTTTGTACACCATACTTGTTCTCATTTCTCCTTTCCCTTTGTTAGTTATTCCAGTTGAATTGTCAATGCATCCAACTGTGTCTGAACTTGCGCCATCCTCCACTGTCTCCTACTAGAGATGACTCCAATTTCATCGCAACTTCTAGCACCTTGGGCTGCACCGTAACCTTTTGTTGGATCAATGGTCTGTGAATGTGTGGTAGAAGCCCTGAAATAAACCATCCTTGGTGTTTTTGATCTGGGATCTGAAAAGTTAGTCTACCCATCACATCCTTAAATATTTGGTCGTAATCCCAAACCGACTTTGGTTGTACCTATTTGATCTCCTTCAGTTTTTTGATGTACTGTGACTCTGACTTTGGCTTCTTGAACTCCTTCAGCATTACTTGCTTAATCTCTGCCAAATTCATAGCATGTCCTATAGGTGTGGTGCTCTACAAATTCATATACCATACTAGAACATGACCTCTAAATGTTGTCGCTAACTGCACAATATTCACAACTTCATCCAGTATGTTCTTTGCGGCCCAAATTGTCTTGCAAAAAAAACAAGTTTTGTTTTGGGTCCTCTAACTGAATTCCTTGGAACTCGAGAAGCCTAAGAGTATTGTCTACCCTGGCCATGTTACTTCATGTAGTCCCTCCTCTTGTTCATGTTGGTTGACTTTGATTATGACTTTGCGCACTACTTCCACTACTCTGATTGCTACTACTCACTCCTCCTTGGCTAACTACAATTTATTTTGACAAATATTCAAATGTTATTCTTATTATGGTGACGCACATGGGGTCGTGGATTCGACACAGGATCATGTATGAGTAGGAATTGTTGGATCTTCTATTATTGGAATGGATTGGAACTCATCTTCTTCTCCTCCTAGGTATGGTACCTCCACGATTCGGACTAGTGCACAAGGTTCTCTCCCCTTCGGATCACTGCGCGGATCTCCTTTCTTAGCCCGAGTATTTTCCTCTTGTACCTCCTCCCTCTATGAAACTCTCCAAAATTGTATCCTTCCTCTAGTATATCCTCTTCTTTCATCCTCAGTCCCTCCCTACCTATTTAATTGCTTCCTTCCTTCTCTCAGACAATCCTCCTATCATCCACTGATTCCCCTATGTGCTCGAACCCCTTAGAAATCATATTTCATTATCATCACGTTATTTTCACAAAATATCATCTTTATCCATGTACCTAATGATTTCAATAACCTTCCACGTGAACCTTTGAAAATGTCTTTTTCTCTGACACTATATGATTTAATACAATCTACTGCAAACTATGTAACATAACCTCCTAATATTCTATCCAACCAAAAATCAATTGCTTGAGTAGTTGGGTTACTTGCCAAATTCAGTTGTCTTACCAATTTCGGAGTCCAATTCCTTGACACTACAGTGTTGTACCTTCCAGTTTTCTCCACTAATATTTCTAGCCACTCCGTAAGAATAATTGGAAATTCGCCAAATAAAATTTCATGCAAATCTGTGAACACATACTTTTGCAGCTATTGATTGTCATTCATCCGAGGGTTTATTTTCTCTTGTCGTACAAACTCTCATTCCTTCCTTTCTAACCATTATTAGATCACCTTCTTAGTCAGCCTCCAAAACATCCCCTTAATCAAAAAATTTGGGTCCCAACAACCAACCATTTGTTTGCATTATTTTGTGCCTAGGTTGCAATACCCAAGGTTTGGTTTCTCTATGACCAACAAAACCCACCAGACACTGGCCCTTTTGGAATTACCTGCTTGTGCAGATGAAGTGTCACCTGAGGTATCTATTGGGATTGTGAGAACTAGGCTTCTGTAGTAGTAAAGGAATGGGAGGCAATCATTTGATTCATTCTTCCTTATTATGTTTTGTGCATAAATTTGTTATGTTCAGTTATTAACCTACTCATGATTCAAATTCCTACACTTAGCATATTCTATATTACTGCATAGATTTGTTAATGTTACAGTCATGAACTTTGCACCATACTTAACTATCATATGAATCTATTCTATGATACATGCAAATAGTATTCATAATCAAACATAGAAAGAAAAATAACACAAGGTTCTATAACATCTCAGTATCATTCCGTTATTCATTCTTCTCATCCATCGAATGCTACATTCAAGAACTCTGGAACTTTGTATCAATCAACATATAACATATTATAACCTAACATATCCTAACTATTAGAATATAGAAGATTGTGCTCGTTTTACCATTGACGATACCCTCATCACCCAACTACAGGCCGAAGCCACCCTCCGAGCACCTTGACCTTGACAGAGAAGATAATCCTAGTAGCAATTGAATAGCCAAGAGAGGCTAATTCACCAAGCAAGAATAGAAACCAAGCTGATCAGATAATCCCACCCAGAGGCTAGCGCACACCTTCCCAGAAACTTACGCACAAGCTACTACTGCACCTGTGCAGATCCAGTTCTCTCTGCAACTGCTGAGATGTGAATAATGAGAACTGGTGCCCTGTATTTATAGTAGTCTGGGCAGTTTTACTGGGGCCGAATTCTCCTCCTGGGTACTAATAAATTCATATTAAATATATTTCTGCAGCCGACAACTTGTCTAGGGTTTCCTTTACTTATTTTCTTCCTTCCGGAGTATTCTAATCTCGTCATAGGTCATAATAGAGGTCCATACCTCCTCAATCTACCATAATATTAACACTCCCTCATAGCTATGGAGGTATGGTCCTGAGCACAACAAACCATTCAACTGGTAGCAACATGAGCACCGTCATTATTATCCAACTGGATAATATCCTATGACAACTGGTACAATATTAATTGATAGAACACACCTATTTTATTGAAGGTAGTACGCAACTACTCAAACCATGACACATAGTCACAAACAATGGAACAAATCCACCACAATAGTATATCTCTATTGTCTGGAGACAAGCAGTCTCCATAACAATCATCTGGGCCAATCTTTCACTCAAATCTGTGATTTCTGAAAGAATATCTGCCTCAAGAATAGTGGAACATATCCACCACAGTAGTTTACATCTACTATCATATAGTCTTCATAACAAACATCTCATAGCAACCTGCATAGAAACAATGTTATGATATAAATTGAATCATCTGGGCCAATATTTCACTCACGTCTGTGAGATACGAAAGAATATCTTCCCTCAGTATAGAACATCAACAATGAGCTATTTTCCCTATTCTTCTTAAGGAAGAAGGACTGTTTCTGATTTCTTAGCCTAGACCATTCCTCACCCTGGGCCATTCTTCCTACACTAATCAAAGTGCACCCTAGGTAGAATGTATAAACCCTAAGGAATGTTTGGACCATTCCCCACCCTGGGCCATTCCTCCTACACTAATAAAAGTGCACCCTGGAGAGAATGTATAAACCCTAAGGAATGTTTGTCCCTGATTGCTGAGACTGGACCATTCCCCACCCTGGGCCATTCCTCCTACACTAATCAAAGTGAACCCTGGAGAGAATGTATAACCCTAAGGAATGACTGTCCGGACCATTTCCTCTATTAACCACAAGAGGAAAAGATTGTCCTGTATCAACCTCCAAAACAAACCATTCCTCATGTTAACCACAATGAGAAATCGTTGTCCGGCGAGGCGGGCCAGTCTTCTTGAGTAACCCTCAAGAAGAGAGACTTCCCTAGACCACTCCACATGTTAACCACAATGGGAATTCGTTGTCTATGATACATTAGCAATCATACTACCTCCCATGTTAACCAAAATGGGAAGTCATTGTCCATCAGAAATATCAATCCACTTTCCGAATAGGAAAGAATCTATCCAATCTGGATGAATTTTCAATTACAAAGATAAATAATATTTTCAGTGCTCCCTCCTAATCTGGAGAGTCATTTAAGTCACAAAAATAAATGTTTTCAAGAACATTTTTCCGTACCTTCTCCTAGCTTGGAGAATCTTCCATTTCATCTTAAGAGAGTTATTTCCACGATCCCCATCTTCTCTCGGAAATATGCAAACTTAATTATGGATAGAGGTTTTGTCAGGATGTCTGTTGTCTACTCATCAGTGGGGATATACTCGAGATTTACCTCTCCTTCCTGGAATTTATCTTGAATAAAGTAGTATTTTATCTCAATGTGCTTCAACCTTTCATGAAACACTGGATGTTCTGATAATCTTATACAACTCTGATTATCACAATACATTATGGTCGATTCTGGAATCTGATCAAATAAATTGGAGATTAACTTCCTTAGCCATACTGATTTTGTGCATGCTTCACAAGATGCCATATACTCTACTTCTGTTGTACTAAGTGCGACAAAATTTTGTTTCCTGCTGCCCCAAGATATCATAGCGGAGCCCAAGATGAAACACATACCTGAAGTACTCTTTCTGTCTTCTGCACTTCCTGCTCAATCAGAGTCTATGAATCCATGAAGTTGGATATCACTGGATGCGGTATATCTCAAGCCATAGTTTATTGTCCCACAAATATATCTTAGGACATGATTTGCAGCTATCCAATGCTCTTGTCTAGGTTCCACCTGGAACTGACTTAATGTATTTACAGCAAAGCAAATATATGGTCAAGTATTTACTAAATACATCAATGATCCAATTAGTTGTCGATATAGAGATGGATCTACTGGATCGGAATCTGGGAATTTCACTTTTCTTATATCTGCATTCATAGGAGTGTCCATGGACTTACAGTCCATCATTCCAAATTTTTGAAGGATCTTTATTGCGTACTTTCCTTGTCCAAGGAATACTTCACAACGCTTCTGCCATACTT
>ML809508.1:235284-292159 GCA_009831015.1 Picea engelmannii | reverse complement strand
AGGGCGCCAGTCTCTCATTTGACACATCTCAGCAGTTGCAGAGAGCCAGTTTTGCGCAGTGTAGTTGCAGTTTTGTGCGCAAGTTTGGAGGAGAGATGATGCTGCAGCTAGCAGTTACGTTTTGGCTTGGACTATCTCTTGGCTAGGGTTTGGACTATCTGATCAGCTCTTGTTGATGCGCTATCCTTGGGGAAAGGTGCGCTACCCTTTGTATGGCTATCTAGCCTAGGTTTTGCTTCCGGAATGACTCTCTGTCAAGGCTAAGGTGCTCGGAGGGTGGCTTTAGCCTATGGTTGGGTGACAAGGGTATTGTCAATGGTTAAACGAGCACACATCCTTCATATTCTAACACAAGGGAAGTACACAGTGGAGATCCTCGGGAGATTCAAGATGGAGGACCGTAAAATGATGGCTACACCTATGGTTTCCGATCTAAAGAAGGTTGTCACTTCAGATTCAGAGTTGGTGGATCTCAAGATATACAGGAAGTTGATAGTGTCCTTGATGTATTCAGTCAACTCCAAGCCAAATATATGTTTTGTTGTTAACACCTTGATTCAATTCATGGTGGAGCCAAGGCAAGTACATTGGATAGAAGCAAAGCATGTGCCCAAGTACTTGAGAGGTACAGTGGAGTATGGATTGAGGTATCTTGGAGGTGATGGAGTGACACTGCAAGGATATTCATACTCAAATTGGGCAGGGAGTGCAGTAGAAAGAAAAAGTCTTTATTGGTATTCCCATTGCATATGCAACATTTATGTTGATACAAATCATTGGATACATCAGCTTCTGCCCACACTTTGAAATGGAAAATTACTTAATTAATATCATTTTCGAATTTGTCTTTATCTCCTTTGAAAGTTTCAATCCATGTTAGACAAGAATTGATATGAGCATACAATCCTTTCTAAATTTCTCGAGAATATCATTTAGGTACCTTTCCTCGTTCAAGAATATTGTCTTGGATTATAGGGAGAACATACTTTTATATCTCTTTTTGATGCACATGTGGCAATTTTGTTTAAAGATCCTGGATGGTTTTGCTAGTAGTCCCTACATAGCGAACTATTTTTTTTATAAAATGCCCACCATGTACACTATTTGTTCATATTAATAGTTAGAGGCATTTTATTCAAAAMACATGTTGACTTGTTTTTCATATCCTTTGTTATCTAGGTATTTCATCTCAAACTATGACTCCAACACCTACTCCATTTTAACAAGAAAATTTACAATCAAACTTTTCAACGAAAAATCATCAATATRAAGGGAAACAATTATGGTTTCATCCTTAATTTCTCTCTAGCAGATGCTAGGACTTGTATCATTATGTTGAAAACCAACATGAAGCACCATAAACAAACCTTTTATACCATTTCCTTGGTCACTACTTCAAGCCATAAAATGAARTTTTGTGAAACCTACACACAAGTTGCTCTTCTCCCATCAACCTTATAGCCCTCATGTTGTTCCATATAAATTTCCTTCTCAATCTAGTCTTAATATCCATCTAGTGAACCTCTCAATGAAACCATGTCATAGAACRAAATCCTAGCCAAAGTCCTCTTCTCCACCAAAGAGAGTTTCTTGATAATTGATTCCTTCCACCTAAAAGTATTCTTTCTCCACCATTTTGGCTTTGTATCTTTCCACAAAAGTCATATAATTTGTATTTCCTTTTCAACACCGAGATGCAAATCACTATGTTTTGACCTTCAAGCAATGGAGTTAATTACCATGTGTGATTATGCATAAAGGATTCAAATTCCTCTTCCAATTCTTTCCTCCACTCCACAAAATCATCCATACCTTCTTGTTGCTTCCACCGAAGTAGGCTCATTTGAATTGGTTAACAAAGCATAATAACTTAATAGATCCAAAAGTTGACACAACTGCACATATGTCCTCCAGTGTTCCCACATAGATCAATTGATTGGTTTCTCCAACTCAAAATTTAATGAATCTCTTTTGATGATTCCCTATCTTAAAGAATAATAACTAGTGTCCTAGTGTTACTTGACTTATACTCCAACATAGAGCCTCTATAGCTAAACTTGTATCCTTTGTTCTCAATTCAAACTTGGGACTTGACAACCAACCCTTTAGTCCTTCACAAACCATTGCATCACGACTTTCTATCATCATCTGTGTCCTTAGATCCTCTAATTCATGACCCATTGCACCTACACCAATAGTCAATTAAAATGCATCCTAAACTTTTCTTGTCCAATTTTGGCCACTCCTTCAATACCATTACATAGACATCACATTTAAAATCCTTAGATGTGCCACCAAAGGCTTACAAGTGGTCCATGCTTCCTCAAGAGTTGCATCATGTGGAGCTCAATTCAAAACCATTCAATGTGATTTTCATTAGTTATCAAACATTCATGTGCATCAAGTTGAGGGATCCTTTGGCCTACTTATTCATCCAACCTTGAAATTTTGCTATAATCTACTTTCTTAGTGATCAACTTTAAAAAAATCAAAAGCATAACCTAGTCCAAGTATGTTGATTCCTCACACATTAAGATTTAGACTCATCCTACAGATTTCAAGTCCCAATGTGTCTAAGCCTACTGCACCAACATCATAATTTCACCACTATAGATCCTCTATCTTAACCTAGAATCTATCAAGCGTCGAGATGGATCAAAAAAGGTTTTCAATTCCAAATATTTGATTCCTCTCAGAGCATGATAGATTTAGGGTTAAGATGGATTTACACTAATTCTGTCTCTATTCATGCCATTGTTTTATTTTTTCAAGGAAGACTTCATGAGGAAACCCCTAGGCAATTCCACACATTTCATGGATTGTACAAAATGTAAACTCATCGATGTTGATTATGATGTGTCCCTTGGTACAAACATCAAGTAAAGCACACAACGGAAATAACCAGCCCAAGGGATCAACTTCAAGGCCTCCTACATGAAGCTCAAAGCACTCAACCACTCAAGCTAGCCCATCTAGCTATGTCATTGTTATATATGTGTGTGAGTGATTTTGTATTAATATTAATGTATTAAGTCAACTTTTCATACTTTTTTTTTAATTTATTTATTTTAACTATTATATTTGTTCTATTTATGCGACATCAATGCTATGTTACATTACACATCTCCCCCACACTAAACTGCAAAAAACGCCTTTCAATGCAGCCACCCAAATTGTTTCTCCAAATGCATCTGAAATTGACCTCCACTAGCATATCATTGTTATTCTTACCATACAAAGTTTCATGCCAAACTTCTTCCGCAAAGTCCTTGTCATCCTTTTGCAATAAGTAGTCGCTCTTCTTGAACACAGCATGTATCCCAATGCAATCATTTGGCATTGACAACATTCGAAACCAAGGATGTTCTTCGAAAAAGTCAATAATACTTCATACATTGAACCATTTTCTTCGAGGGAAAGCACTTCTGTTTTATGCAGAAGTAAAGCGCCGGATTAAAAAACAGATAGAAGAATGCACTTCATAGAAAACAAAGGTGTTTCTCTCAAATTATGAGCTGTATAACTGTGAATACTTAATAAATTATGGAGTCAGTGACGAAGAATTTCAGAACTGCAAATTCACTATTTCAAAATAAAAATTTGCTCAAACCAAAACCAGAGAAAAGATCAACTAAAACTTGCCCAAATAGGTCACATGAACAATGAAAATACAGTTTTCTTCATGAGATATAGCGAAATCTGAATGTATGGCGTTATAAAGACATTCATTTAAAGAATGAAGTAATGGAAAATAGAAGTCAGGCGAACAACGGAAATACAGTTTAGTAAGATACAGAAAAATCTTAATATACGATGTTATAGAGACAGTCATAAAACATGAAGCATACAAACAGCTTAACTGCTACATTGCCCAAAAACATGAAGCATACAAACAGCTTAACTGCTGCTGAACACCAAGCAAAACAGCTCCACACCCATTCTATCATCAATGTTCACTGACAAGCTCTCAGATGCAGTTTATATGTTTGGGAAAAGCTAAGAGGATTTGTGCTCATTAACAGTCAAGTAATAGTTACTCGAGACTCTTTTTCCAAGACCTATAGAAAATACATAGAAGTCACGCAAACAATGGAAATACAGTTCTTAATGAGATACAGCAAAATCTTAATCTACAACGTTATAGAGATGTTCATAAAAAGGTTGTAGTAAAGATGGAAAATGCTACATTCCCCAAAAACATGAAGCATTCAAACAGCTTAACTGCTTCTGTACACCAGGCAAAACAGCTCCACACCCATTCTATCATCAATGTCCATTAACTAGCTCTCAGACACGATTAAGAGGATTTTGGCTCATTAATAGTCGAGTAATAGTTACTCGAGACTCTTTTTTCAAAGACTTTTTACCTGTGGACATGTTTCCTTAACCAAAAGACCAAACCAGGATCTTCAGCAAGGTAGTCACGTCACTGTTATCTTACGCATTTGACACTAACCTGTTACTAAATATTTGACATTCAACATAAGAACAGCAGTGCGTTAGGGAAAAATAAATAGACAACCATGAAATTCATGAACAAGTAAATGAAAACTGCCTGACTACAGCATGCTGCCAATGCAAACATGGGCTTTTAAAACGATACAGTAACACTAAATTGCTAGTATTCATATAAGGCCCACATAAGACAGCTTCTTACAAATTCCATCATTTCAAGAGCTTTTAGATGCAGCTTCTATGCAATTTGCATAATAAAAGCATACAGACTTCTCATGAGCTACTCCATCATTTAAACTTCCAGTCACCAAATATTTGGTACATAGCAGGGACTACAAAAACTAAAAGAAATGAATAACATTACCACCCGGAAGGCATCTGACACCTGGAATCATTAAGAATCAAAAGTACAACTGGATTGTACAACCATTCAAGTTTAAAGTATGTATGCACAAATTTCATAATCTGTCTTCAATAAGCTTTATAAAGACCTAACAGTGGTTTCTCCCTTTCTTCCATTCTTTTCTTTGCCGCTTCTCTAGCTGCAATAGCAGCGGCTTCTTCACTTGATACATGGCCAGTCTTCTCTTCCCTCTTCCTCTTGGCAACCTGTAATGAAGATGGAGCTCCCTTAGAAGAGCTTCTTGGTACCTTAGAAGCTGGAAGTACTGGACCTGGAGGTGGAGCACTTTCACTCTTTGTTGAAACACTATTTTGAGTTGTATTAATTTTAACTTTGGATATAGCAGTCTGAGGAGTTGAGATATTAGCAGATGCTGCCTGTTTGGTACCAACTCCATTTTGATTGGATAAATGTAAGCTTTTGGAACCAATATCTGTTGTGGAAACTTGAGATGATTTGAAGGCCACTTCCTGTGTCACCCATTTTCCTGTTTTGAACAGAATGTGATGTCAGAGCAGTTATGAACATTGTGTAATCTATGTATTGAGTATTGTGACAGTCCTCAACCACAACATGTTTCTCATAAACAATCATACCTATTATATCACTATAGTAAAGGCAAGAGTTTGGGTCATAATAATATTTTGTATCCGCATTGAAATAATAACTCGAAGATTCATCATATTCCCATTCTGTCAATCACAAAAGAGACAAATCTAATAGAGTTAAAATTTCTATGGCACTGGAGCAAATGTTCGACACTGGAATGATCATTACTTAGCCACATTTATGGGTTATGAATTCCTCACCAGCTGCCTTGCTCTCTGATGCACTTCCAGGTCTGTGCTCAACAGCTAATGAATATGCAGATGAAGCTGGTGTCTTTCTGTCATATCTCAGAGTAGATTTTGAAATGTTATATTGATCTTCTGCAGGTGTAACTTTAGTCTCTCGAATAGCTGCAAGGTCTTTCTCATAACTCTTCTTAGCTTTCTGAAATTTAATTCAAATCTCATTAGTTGAAGTCTTGAAGACTAGAAACATTCATTTTCCAGATCAGAAAAAGAATAGAAGACTATTAATTTTCAAACATGGAGAAGTTCTGCTCCATATAACTTACAAGTTACATCTCAAAGAAAAACCGAACTGTTCATTTAATGATATTTGCAAAAATATAAAAGAAGCAGAGGCCAGTTAAGCATTCATTTGGCTTCAATTTGAGAAAATAGGAAGAGATAGTAATGAAATATTAGTGGGCCAACAAGAACAAATTAGTATCATAGCATGTACATGGAAATACGATGATACTTATAAACAAACTGTTGAATCTGCTCGGGAATGTATGGGAAACATTTCCCAGACATTTCCAAGCCAGAATAATTTCCTCTACAGAAACAAGTGCTATGTCAGACATTTGCTTACATAAAGGAAAATTTTATTGAAATCCTGCTTTTGAAGATATATAGATTGGGGGGATTAATATAGTTTAAGAAAAAGATGTCAACTTCTGTTGCTAAGGAGAAAAGACACAGCATGAGCGTACACAAGCACACAGAACTTTTACAAGAGGAACAAAGTGGGGTGATTTGGCAGGACCAAACTAAAAATGTGTCACTTGATGAAACCTGGCTAACAGACCATTAGCTGCATGTTGCAACTTGCAACACAGTCTTTGCAGTTATCACATGTATTCTAACAGTGGACGAGTGCATGTATGATGTGCATGATGTATTTTCAAACTTTCAGAAAAGTTCTCAACAGAACAGAGGCTATACATTATGAGAGTCGAGACACATCAATTGTGCATACATGCAGTTAAAGATGGGGCTGTAACACTGTAAGCATTCTTTCCTGCACTTTTCAAAAGAAAAATGCTCAACTGAATTGGATGACTGCAAACCCATTATTTGAGAGCTAACAGTGGACGAGTGGACGTGCATGTTGAATTTTCAAACTTTCAGAAAAGTTCTCAACAGAACATAGACTATACATTAGAGAGAGTTCTGCTTGCTTCCAGCGATATATGAATCAACACCAAATAAAAACTATTGAATAATCTTACAGCTTCAATCTGTGCAAGAGCTTTGATAGCCTGCTCTTTTTCCTTCTCCTTCGCAGCATTCTCTTTCCTAATAGCAGCTAGCTTTTTAGTAACATTGTCCTTGTGACGTTGGCCTTGTTCATGTGTCCGTATGCTTAGAGGATTGTTGGCTATGAATATCTTGCATTGGTCACACCACTTGTTCCCTTGGCTCACCCAGTACTGCAAGAACAAATATATCATTAAATATTGATAATTCAAAATCTCGTGCACTGGTTAAATAAAGTGGCAAACAATTAGAATATGAAAAAGTGAACCTGATTGATGCGATATTTTAATAGAGAGCAAGGAAGAGCAGGACAGAGACAGGCTGTAATCTAACTTCAATGATTTATATGTTTTAGGCTATCCACAGGTTCATTTTATCAAATATTATTTTCCCCGGGGCCTGATTTTATAACAAGAGTTTAAGTTTTATCATGTGTATTTAATATCTGTTTTCAGCACATCTAAAGGTGATTAAAATCTTTGTTCCGTAGCTATTTTGTAAAACATATTCCTTGGCTCTGCTGCTTAAGGCAGGTTAAGGCTTAAGCATCATGCATGTGAAAATAGTTTGACTTGTTTCAGTTTATATTAGGCAGCACGCAATGTCAGTCTTTTCCACATACAGAATACTCTGTTGACCAATGTACAGGAAAACCTCAAGGACTATCAATAAGGACAGTTAATAAGTAATATTGAGGAATAGTTGTCCATGTGGCATGAAGCAATGGGTTATATAATGATTATGCAAAATGAATTTATGGGATCCTAAAAGAAATAGTATTTTGATTTAAATGTTAACTGTTAAATGAGCAAAGTCTTTTTCTTGAGTTGGCGATACAATACCTTTTTTGGGGAGAAGATGCTTAGTAGACACAAATAAAATCCTAGCAAGATTACAGTTAGAGAAAGTATTTCCTATCAGAAAGAAGTCCATTACTGCAGTGGTAGCACCATGGTCATGTATACTTTAATGGAAAAAACGGGTAAATCATATGCAAACACTTAAACAACTCTCCCATATTCCTTATGCTCCAAAAATTCCAAACTCGTGGTCTACCAGAGCACAAAAATGTGCAATACATCAAGCGAGTTCCATGACAACCACCATTGCAATACAAACAGACTTGACAATAACAATACCCAACACATTTGGATACCTAACAATAGAGCCTATACAGTTTCGTATACTGACTAATGCTAAAAGCCATCCCGGCTTATTCTAAGTATGGTAAACTCAGCTGCAAAGTACCCTGACTTTACTTAAATTTAAAAGAAAAAACTGAGTGTAACCTACCCGGGTCAAAGTTACCCTAACCTAATGAAAAGAATATTATGGCAATTACAAATTCCGATGACTTTTAGATTAAATCTTCGTCCCAAATTGGGTTCCTACGATTCCGGGAATGAAAAGGTTCACTTTTTCCAGGAAAAAAACAGATATCTCTGTGAAATTGTCAATAGTTATAGATATTTCCATGAATATTCTGAATTCAGATATTAATTAATTTAGGGCACGATGAGATCTATGAGTATAGACATAATCCGATTGATTTAATATTCTGCAGAATTTTCTTGCAGTTGTTAGTTGTTATTGCATCAATCCAGCATTTAATTTGTTCAGATATGTAGATATGTATCCTATACATCGGGTGTGATCCCGTGATTCCAAAGAGATCGAACTTCGATCTGAAACATTGAAAAATGCCACCCACTAACAAATAGACCAAAACCGTTTTGTTCCATTCAAACTCAATAAAAGCAGAAGCCCTAGAACAATAGCAGAGGGAATTTTTTTGAAATGAACAGTAATTTGTTTTTTTCTGGAACATAAACCCGCATTCTATAATAAAAAATTGATGCAGTAAAACAATACCCAAGTCCTAAAATGCTTTGTAATTACGGAGAAAACACCATGAAACATATTCCACAATGAATTAAAACCGTGGAGAAGGAAAACTCACCTCTGTCATGGTTGCTTGCAAGTATAGATCGAGGAATTGCAAACTGCATATATTTTAGGCCCCGCTGGATGTACAAGAAATCTCAAATGAACTTCTGCGTAAAAAATAGTGTTATCGCCATTACCATTCCGTTAAAGTGGAGAAGCCTTCAAACAGAGGAGGATATTTTCCATAGAGAAGATGGTCTCTGCGTCAGGGAAGGGCATGACTAGCTCCCCCTCAGAAAATGAAGTACACTGTTGCTGTGCTCATGTATATGTATAAATATGAGGAACAAGGATCCAGTCGGCTTGAAAAGGTATGTGAAATGTTCAGATGATTTTCTGATTGTTTCGTCAATCGAATGAAATTTTGTTGCAATTCTGATTTCGAAATTTTTAATACAAGACGAAGGTGGAGCAATAAATATTCATCTTTTTACCAATTAATTAATATTTCAGTAAGGTATTATTTTAGTAAGGCTTTTTTTCACATGGAAAATTGGCGCTCACCCATACTTCCATCCTCACGACACAAGACTTACTTGAACTGGTGACCTCCCCCATATACACCTCCCCCATATACCGAAGGAGTAGGGCACGTCAAACCAATTGTGTTATCCTATAACCACACTCTTTTGGTATCCTATAAGGTTTATTATACCAAAGGAGTGTGGGTACATCTGTCGTGTGCTATTCTATAAGGTTTATTATACCAAAAGCTTATTCTATTATAAGACTTATTATACCAAAAGCTTATTATACCAAAGGAGTGTGGGTACGTCTCACCAACTTTGCTATCCTATAAAACCTTTTTTTCTATAGCTGATTGTTATCTTTTGCATTTTAAAAATGCTTCTTCATTTTTTAACTTCCACAAAAAATTTATGTTTTTTTAGATTTTTTTTTTTTGTACATAGGTGTTGTTGTATGTACTTCGTCCGATCCTCAATAAGGACTATTTTTTGCAAATATCATTGCAAAAAGGATTCAAAAAAACTTTTGATGTTGTATGTTGTTAATCCAAAAAAGGTTGATGCATATATTCATATGTTTGATCATTTTGATGTTTGATTACTTTCCATTGGCTCATAGCCAAATTAATCCCCTCTTTCGACCGTTGGTCCGCTTCTTTATTATTTTCCCTGTAGACATGTTGACAAACAAAAGTGTCAAAAGAGGTCTATAAACGTGCAATGTCTTCCACTAAGGCAACAAGTCTTGTGTTTAAGCATCTTTGGGTGTATTTTATCTAGTTTATGACATTTAAGGAGTCCCCATAAAGTTTTAAAGAGTGACATTCATTTTCAATGGCGAAGGCAATGAGTAGTTTAAGGCTCAAAAGTTCTGCAAAGTTGTTTGTTCCTAGCCCAATACCAAAGGTCAGAGTAAAGTAGTGTGAAGCTGAAAGAAAGAGGAGGCCTCCTCCTCCACAAATGTTTTGTTGAGAAGCTCCATCGAAAAAGCCCCAGGGGAAGATTTGTTGATCTCAATCTCTTGTGGTTGTCTATTAGGGAGTCTTGGGTTCTGTGAGGGAAAGGAGGACAATAGAGCTACACATTTGGTTGATGTGATTTCTGGAGACGCAGGGACTCCCTTGAAGATGAAAGAATTCCAAGCGAGCCAAACACCGCAGAAGACCAATAAAGGAAGTGCTATTATTCGTTTGAAAGCTCTTGGTTTCCACCAAGATACCCAAGAGTGTTCCAAGTCTCAGCCTTCCCAAACACATTGCAAATCTATCAGTCTAGAGACTTCAGTCCAAACTTTGGTAATAAAACTACACTTTAGAAAGAGATGTAAAGTATTCTCTCCTTCATATTTGCAAAGAGGGCACCAACCAGGGCCAAAGAAATTTCTCTTTTGAAGGTTATCCCAAGTCAGAACTTTATTGAGCAGGACATTCCACATAAACAATCTTGTATTTGCAGGACTTTTGATCTTCCACGGTTTTCTCCACCACCAAACAAGCTCTTTGAGGCCTAAATATGAGTTATATTTTAGATAACCCAGTTTTAGAGAATAAATCCCCGAGGGAGCTGAGTCCCAAATCAATTCGTCCTCGTAATCCCTGAGTCTTATATGAGAGGACTTTAAATAAAAAATGTATATTTCTAGTTCTAGTGTTTCTTCTTCACTTAAACCCAACCTATTTACATCCATCCATCCCTGTGACCAAAGGGTGGAGCGACTAGGGTCCACCGGGTTATTTAAATGAGCATAACCCAAAGTATGTAGATGTTGTATTAACTTCTCTGAAAGTATATGTTTACCTTCACTCCCTGGCCAAGGGTCTTTCCCTACTCTAAACCAGTGTTTGTTACTGAGTTTCCAAGCTAAAACCATTTTCAATTATCGGGAAAGCGTTTAAAATTGCTTTCCAAATCACCGAGGCCCCCTTTTTGGATTTTTGTTGACTTCTGATCCAAAACTCCAAGGGAACCGGTTCAATATATTTTTGAATAACAATCTTTGTCCAAAGACTCATAGTGTTTATAATACGCCATCCCCCCTTGGACGCCGGTGCTTTGGAAAAGAGGAAAATATTTTTTAGGCCCCAGCCTCCCATTGCCTTTGGAACAACAATTTTATCCTAGTGGACCCAAGGAATTACATGAGCTTCCTTTTTACCGCTCCAAAGGAATTTTGAGGTGAGTTTTCTTGTTGCTTCAAAAATTCCTTTAGGGATCCGAGAGAGGGACATCCAATAAACCGGGATGAATTCCAAAAATGATTTCACCAGTACCAGTCTCCCTACGCGTGAAAGCCACTGATGACTCCAAGTATTTAGTCTTTTGTTCATTTTCTTCAAAAGACACTTCCAATCCTCTTTCCTGTAATCATTGGGTTTTAGTAGAAAACCCAAGTACTTTAGTCCATCATCTAAAGTCTTCTTTTAAAAAGGGAAATGAAGCATAAGGGCTTACTCTTCTTCTTCAGATAAAAGATGTGTAGAGAGCGACGATTTCCTGTCATTGATTTGCATCCATGTTTCTTTGGAGAAAAGAGAAAGAACATTCCTTGAGACCTCAGCCTCCCTTCGAGATCCTCCACTGAATATTGAAACATTGTCCACAAAGAGTAGGTGAGTGAGATACATGACATGTGAAATTTTGATTCCAGAGAAAGTGTTTGCACTCTTTGCTTGTGAGATTGCTCTGTTGAGTCCTTCCGTTGTTAAGAGGAAGAGAAGTGGTGATAAGGGTCACCCTTGTCTGAGACCCTTTCTGAGGAAAAGAAGGAAGATGCTGAGCCATTTATTAGGACAACAAAAGAGGCCGATGATCCAGATCATTTTCGGCAAGAAATGAGAGCGGAGATGTAATAAAGAAATGCACAGAGATATCGTGAATATCCAATAATATAACATAAATGTATTAGATATGCAACCATAAACACAGAGATACAATATTACACAATTTCTATTAATGAAAGAAATGTACAGAGACTGTAAAAGTACAGAGTGAAAGACTCGCTAGAATGGTGGCATCTTATCTCTAAGAAGAGATGTGACGGCTACTCGCATTCACAAGAAGATAGTTACAATGAGGATCTGAAGGCCTTTTTACAATAAAAAGGAATGTCAAAAACCCTAGACATCCTAAAACCCAACCCTAGGAGATGAAGCGCCAAAAGTCACGTGGGCCCTGTTTGGGTAAGTTGGTACATCAACTTCTTGGGGTCGTAACTTTTGCATACGATCTTCATTTTAGGCGTACGATAGCCTGTTGGAAATATCTATCTGAGGACTACAACTGATGACAAAAATTTCATGATGAAAATTTTCAATTGCAAGATACCCAAACAAACGTCGTTTAGGGCCTCAAAACGACTCCGGAAGTTCAGGACCGAAAAAATTGCGAAAAATAGTAAATTACCAAAATTGCCAGAAAACTGTTTTGAGACAGTTGGAAAAGGTGGGTGGCCACCGATATCCACCTGGATCAATCCTCCCTCCTTAGGAAGCAATGACCTCCATTGTGTTGAGTGCCCGGGGGAGAGGAAAAGCGTTCGTTGAATCTGCATCTTGATGAGTTGCTTGCCTTGTTGGGGAAGTTGCGTTGCTTAGCTTGTTGAAGGTTGTCACAAACATGTGGTTGGAAGGGTTGGACCTTTTTAACCAGTCTGGCTATATGAGGTGCCTATGTGTAGAAGGAATATTTACACTTTGCTGCAATCTTGTCGACCTACTAATGTTGGATAGAAGTTGCTTGGGCCGAGGTTGTAGTGGTTGCAGTATCCTTCTATTCACCCTTTGAATAGATTGTGAAGAAGTTGAATTTTGTAGTATGAGATACTACCTTGAGGCCCTGTTTAGGTGGGACAGTAGTTGGAACTACCTCTGGTATTCTGTAGAGATGACCCCCCAAAGTAACAATGACACTACGGGGTCGAGACTCTTAAACAACATGGCACTTCCACATATATGGTTGGCCCAAGAGAACATCACAAATATCCAATGGGGAAACATCACATAATACCTCATCCTTGAAGGGATGGATGTCGTATGACAATCGACATTGTTGGCTGACACGAAGATCTCATCCTTGGCGAAGCCACCCGATGTTGTATGGTTGCGAGTGTGGTGTTGTCGACAATCCCAATCGTTTGACGACCTCTACTGAGATGAGGTTCTTCTAGCTTCTGCTATCATTAATAAAATGCAGCAGGGTCCCCTTTACCCACATCTGTGAATGAAAAAGGCGCTCCCCCTCTTCAGGATCTGTTGGTTCTTCTGGTTGAATTGTTGTGGTCGCGACAATAGTAGTGGGGTCTGCGTCGATGATCTATCTTTTACCAGTATTTTCATAATCAGATTATGAATTAGGGTTCGGCTCCTTGTCTTTGATCTCGGCCACCAATGACTGTTTTGAGTGACATTCATCGGTGTTGTGCCAGGGGATTTTGTGGAAATCGCACCATTTTTTGGTGTCCTTATTTGACTTCCTGTGACCCTTCTTTTCTTGTGGCTTGGACTGGTTTTTGGGAGACTGTTTGTTAGGGTTGTCTTTGTCATACTTTGGTTGTTGCGGATTTGCAGACCCGAACTCCTGTTTGTTCTGGTGCTTAAATTTCTGCTCGATTTTAACATCATATCGATAAGCAGCATCGAGTGATGAGATGTCTAGAAAATCCATTTCAGTTTGGATGTATCTGTGTAGAGCCCCACGGTATTTCAAAACCAAATGTCGTTCGGAGTCTTTGATACCCAGCTTGGTGCGCAAGGTATGGAAGGTATTGGTGAACTCTAGAACTGCTTGGCCCCTCTCTTGCCACAATGTGGTCCATCTCATGTACTGCTCCTCATAGTTTCCAACAAGGTAATATTGTTCCTTTACCGCATCCACAAAAATCCCCAAGTAGGCTCGGCCCCATATATTCCAGAATCCTCTGTGGAACTTTTCTCCCAGTAATTTCCCACCAATGTTTGACATGGGGGAGATCTTTAAGGAGTGCGAAGGTGATATTTTCCTTGTCGGAAAAATTATGAACAGAGAAATAACCTTCCAACAGATTTAACCATTTGTCTAGGGAATCCGCATCTATCTGACCTTCAAATATGGGAATATCAAAATTAACCTGTACCTTGAAAGGAGAGGTGCTTCCAAAGTGGTTGTTTGATGAAAATGCGCTTGTTTCTATCGGTAGGCGTTGTAGGATGTGGGAAAAATTTTCCATCATTTCGTCCCTCTGTCGCGTAAGAGCTTGCTCAAGCAATAGATTGATAGGATCATCTGCTTCATCATTTTTCTTTTCTTCTGCCATGGAGGGTTTCTTGGGCGTGCGAGAGTGATTATGTTCAAGAGAGACAAGCTCGAGACCCAACTTGCTATACTCAGACCTCGTCGGGGACATGCACTGAAAAATGATCAAGAGCAACCTGCTCTGATACCACTGATCCAAATTATTTTTGGCACAAAATGAGAGCGGAGATGTAATAAAGAAATGCACAGAGATATCGCGAATATCCAATAATATAATAGAAATGTATCAGAGATGCAACCATAAACACAGAGATATAATAATACACGATTTCTATTAATGAAAGAAATGTACAGAGACTATAAAAGTACAAAGTGAAAGACTCACTAGAATGGTGGCAACTTATATCTGAGAAGAGATGTGATGGCTACTCGCATTCACAAGAAGATAGTTACAATGGGGCTCTGAAGGAATTTTTACAATAAATAGGAATGTCAAAAACCCTAGACATCCAAAAACCTAACCCTGGGAGATGAAGTGCCAAAAGTGATGTGGGCCCCATTTGGGTAAGTTGGTACATCAACTTCTCGGGGTCGTAACTTTTGCATACGATCTATGTTTTAGGTGTATGATAGCCCGTTAGAAAGATCTATCCGGGGACTACAACCATTGATAAAAATTTCATGACAAAATTTTTGATCGGAAGATACCCAAAAAAATGTCGTTTAGGGCCTCAAAACGGCTCCAAAAGTTCAGGACCCCAAAAAACTGCCAAAAATAGTAAATTACCAAAATTGCCAGAAAACTGTTTTGAGCCAGTTGGAAAAGGTGGGTGGCCACTGATATCCACCTGGATCAGCCGAAGTGAGGCAGTTCATGACCCAATTTATGAAGGGAACATCAAAACCCAGATGGGAAGTAATAAATGAATGGGCAACCAGCTTACTATGTCATATGCTTTGGAAAGGTCGATCTTTAACACTGCTCCTTTTAAACTCCTTGTCTTCATGTTGTGAAGTCCTTCTTGTGCTATACCTATGGCTTCATGGATTTGTCTTCCTTCCAGAAAGACAAACTATTCTTATGAAATATTTTCAGAGAGGATTCTTTTAATCCTTCGAGCAATTACTTTTGAAATGATCTTATAAGCACAATTGCAAAGAGATATTGGTTGGAAGTCATCTAGAGTCTTTGGGTTATCAGTCTTTGGGATAAGTGCTAGGAAGGTAGAGTTGGATTTGAGGAATTCAACCTGAAATTCTAGTATCCTCTATCATCTTCAGCAAATTTGGTCCCAAAACCTCATAACAACCCAGGAAAAATTCGATAGTCCATCCATCTGGGCCTGGGATTTTGTCTTTTTGGAAACTGTGAAGCACTTCCAGGAATTATTTTTCTGTAACTTCTTCCATCAGGAGTCGATTGTTTGATTCATCAACAAATCTAGGAAAATATTGTGCCACTTGTACCACTTCTTCTATAGAAGCTTGGGTCTCTGCTTTGAAAAGGCTTTGGAAGTAATTTTTCCCCAAGTTTGACATTCCCTCAAATGTTGTTTCCAAGTTTCCTGTCGAGTCCTTCAATTGCCAAATAGTATTGATATTTTTTCTTCCTTTGGAAAAAGATTGGAAGAACTTTGTGTTTTCATCTCCACTCTCCAGCCAAATAGCTCTACTCTTTAATCTCCAGGATTCTTCCTTCTCCTTGAGTAGTTTATTCCTCCTTTTCTCCAAAAGTAGTAGATTGATTTTTGACTTAGTTGTGGAGAAAAACCCCCCCTCTTTTTCCGAGAATATTTGTAATTCAAGTTTGATTTATTTTAGTTCCTTGTTCTCATTTTTCCTTTTTTGAGAGGCCCAAGGTTTTACCACTTCTTTGATCCTTTTCAAATTTTCAGCGAACTGGAAGGCTGCCAACTGAGGATGATCCTATTTAAAAGGTATCCAATGTTCCTTTATCAGTCCAAGAAAGGAGTCATATTCTAGCCATGTTTTGTTAAATTTAAAAGGGTGGGCTGACTTCTCAGATCCCTGTCTAAATTCCAAGAAGACTGGATAGTGATCTGGCAAGCCTCCAAAACTGATCCACTGCTTTAAAGTTAAGTGTTTGTCCAAAAGGGAGTCAGTTATCAAGAATCGGTCCAGTCTTTTTGCAACTCCTTCTACTCCTACCCTATTATTTTTCCAGGTAGCTTGAGTAGAATAGGGTCAAGGTCCGTTAATATGTATTCCGCAAATTTTTTACTGAAAAAATCTGCCAGAGGGTTGGGCCTGGCGTTGTCCCCCCACACTTCTGAAGGTCCCAGAGAGAGGTTTAAATATCCCCCTAATATTAGCAGTTATTTAATGAAGGAATTTGTGAGAAGAGAGCCCCATAAAGGTTTTCTGCTCTGATAGGGTCCATAGATGTTTAGGATGTGTATAACTTCCTTTATATTTGGATCCAAAACCATAATACCAAGTTAGACTCCAAACCCCAGGAGTTAAAGAGTTGAATGGTTTGTGTGTTCCAAACTGTGGCTAGACCCCTAGACCTACCCAAAGCATCCACTGTATCAAGCTTCCATCCAAGGAGGGGAAGTTCCAAGCTGGATTTTACCTCTTCACCTACTCTCATCGTTTCTTGAAGGAGTAAAGCATCCAGGTGTTATGTCAAAATCACCCTTTTCAAGGCAGGTTTTTTAAGGGAACCTGCCAAACCCCTGCAATTGAAGGACATAATCTTCATCCTGAAACCCTGCCCAGGGGCCTCGATGCTCTAAGTGCCCGTTCAATTGATTGTTGTTTTTTAGCTAGAAGATCTATCCTGGCTTTGGATTGTGCTTTTGAAAACAAGGATTTTCGCCCGTGGCCTCCCCTGTCCAGGGAAGATATTTCCTCATTTCCCAACCCTCCCATGGAAGGGGCACCTATTTTAGATCTTAGGAAGTAGCGGGAATTCAAAGTATTGTTTGAGAGGGAGGAAGACGAAGCGACTTCTTCTATAAGGTAGAGTCGCTTGGGAGAGGGTGGGTCATCCGAGAGGGAAGTTTCTTTGTAAGAGTCTGATTTTATCTCAAGAAATGGCGTAGTGACATTGTTTAAAGACAGGTTTTTTAGAGCCTACAACCACTCATTGCCCTCTAGTGTCAATTTTTTAATTAAAACAGTAATAGGAGGAGAAGAAAGTAGAGGGTTACCCGAGACCAGAGTTCTTAAGCTTCTCGAATAAAGAGTAGTGAGGCTTGTAATCTAGTGTCCTTCCTATGCTTATCTTTCCGGAGAAGGAGAGAAATCCTTCTGACACGTTTCCTTTGTGGCTTCTGTGGACTGCACTGGAACTACGAAAAACTGTGCTGCTTTTTCTAAACCAGTTTTCGGCCTGCTACTATCAACCTGAGTCACAGTATTTTTTTTTGCTCTATAAAAAGTGCATCCTTTAGTTATTAAAGGAAGGTGGCAGTTTATCACAAGATGCCCATACTGATGGAAATGAAGACATCTAAAGGGGACGTTTTCATAGTCCAGGATTTGGGAGTGTGTGAAGTTTCCCCAACTTAAGTCAATTTCCTCTCCAAGCCCTTCTCTAACATTTAAATTGACTAAAATTCTTGCGACCTTTCTTTGTTTTGTCTCCTCGAAGGATAAATTTGATTCAAGAAAATCACCCAGGAAATTTCTAGTGGCTTTGAAGTAATCCAATGACCAGAAATATAGTGGAAGAGCTGGAAGGCGAACCCAAACGGGGAATTTGTCTAGTTTCTCTTTACTTGCATTGAAGAGGGGGTTCCAGGGGGTTCCAGGGCTTTAGGAAGAGGGGAGAATTGTTTACGCTCCAATTTCTTCCCAAATCCCATTTTGCATGCTCTGGTTGAAGGAAATTGAAAGAAACCCAACTTCTGCTTAATTCAATGACCTTTGGGACATATCCAAGGTGTTCTTCCCATACCAAATGTGTCCACTATATGATGGTTTTGAGAGAAAAGGACCTGTTGCTATCCCTCCCGACTAGATTCTGGTTTGACAACTGCATAACCAGGTTCATACCTACCTCTTCCCCAAGCACAAGGTTACCCACTTTACCTTTGGACTTTAGTCCTTTCCTTTTATGTTTTTGTCGCGCACTAGGAAATACCCTAGTATCCAAGGAGTCCTCCGGTCTGACTGGAAGGGAGAATGGAGAAGCAACCCCTCTCCTGAGTGAAACCCCTCTACTCTTTGACGTCAAGGAGAGAAGAAATAAAACCTTTGGAGGAAATTGGAACCTTCAGTGAAACCGCTCGACTAAACACCTTGCTACCTTGAACAAACCCTGTGATAGCGCGAGCCTTTGAGCCCCCTGGTGAAAAACTGCTTCCTCCATAGTCTGGGTTGGTAGTGGACGAAGAATGGAAAAATCCCCCTTCCACTTGTGAGAGCCAGTCCAGTGCAATATTGTCCGGAGGACTAAGAGAGGAGGGGAGGCCTCCTTCAGAGACAAGGGGGTCTGAAGCCAAAAAATCCTAGAAATTCCTAAAACAACCAGCAAAATAGTCGTTCCTAGAAGGTGAGAGGGAGGTAAGTTGCTTACTAGTAAGGGGAGGAGGAGGCTCGTGGGGAGAAAATAGAGCTTGATTGAGAGGTGAAAAATCATCTACCAAGAACCCCAATCCTAAGTCTTCCCCGCTCGAAGGATGTGGAGAAGCCATGTGTTATGGTGCCTTATCCATGGTTAACTCCCACCATTCCACGTCCGATAAACCAAGTCGTTACACAGAGTAGTTGCAGTCGTGGCAACTGCAGCTACAGACTGTGTGAAGACCAAGAAAACCTCCCGAGACTTCGCGGAAAAACCCAGTGAAAAACTAGGGAAGGTTCTGATCCTTACCGGAACAGATGCTAAGGGTGACCGGAAAAAGGTTAACTGCAGTCACGGACCTCAGTGAAGAAGTGTTACAGATAAATCCCCTTGAGGACAAGTGGATTCTCTCTTGGATACTAGACCCCTATGACCAAGACAAAAAATTTCTATTGTGGACACTGAATTTCCTTTTCATGAAGCTAAACTATCCAAAGAAGAAGAAGGAAGGAGAGTAAATACCTTTTTACCGAYGTTTGTCCTTGTTCAATCTAGGATGATCTTGATCTCCAAGTTCTTCAGAAGGTCCTGCAATACAATGAGCAACAACAACGAGACATACTTCCTACTCTACCATGATTAGCTTCATAATGGATCTATGAAAGAAACAAGTTCATGAAACATACACAAACTTTAAAGGAAACATGCCAAACATAGATTTATATTAATGAAAACAAAGTGAGATGCTTACAGCCATGGATGTAGGTGTAGCAACTTCACCAAGATCTCTTTGTCCARACCCTTTCTCAAACAATCCACACATAATGATGATGCTTCAATGATATATCCCTTATGAGATCATAAGTTTGATGATTCACAATGTCTCCATGTCAATACCACTCATGAGATCATAAGTTTGGTATCTCTCAATCTCTATCATCATGTCAATACCACTCAAGAGATCATAAGTTGGGTATCTCTCAATCTCTATATGTTTTTACCATGAGAAGGCCTCCTTATATAATCTTGGAGAGACCTAACCACTTGAGAGATCTTTGGGATAAGTTGAGGATTCCTCTCCTTCAATTGTGGATCTTCCCTAAGATCATGCCTTGACCTCAGATTCGAATCCAACTAACTTCAAAGATTGAGGGGATTCTTCCCTGATTTATCTCAACAAACCAAAATTCGCTCAGAAAGGGTAGCGCTCCCCGAAAAGGGTGCATAGAGTGTTTCAATGCTCCCCCAAAGAAGGCTAGGGAGCGTTGGCACTCCTTGACAGTGGGTAGGGGAGTGTTGCCTTTGAAAAATCATTTTTGAGTGGTTTTCTTAATGGAAAATGCTTTGTACTCTTCATTAAATGATTTATCTTCCTAAAACCAGTTTTAAGTGTCCCTGTGATGTCGTTAGAGACACAACATAGGCGAGATGGCAGTATGATGTTTGTGACACTTGCCACTTGTGGTCAAGATGCGACACTTACGACACTTGTAATGACAACAATTGCGACACTATTGAAGTGAGTAATTTTGATGTGTAATAGATTGCCCCCCAAAGTGCAAAGTTAGAAGACAGAAACTGATGACTGAAGTACTTTCTAGACTTTTTCGAGCAAGGGTACGGACTCAGAGAACCTGATAGAAGCTACACACAACCATCAAGAAAATAATATGACATGTCTCGAACCCAAGACAGGCATACCTATGCTTGAGTGATAAAGACTTTCAAGGTATGGCTGCCATAACATACACTGTGGATCCATAATTATATTAACAAAAAGGTATAACCACTGAAGATACAATGTGGATCTATACTCCTATGACCTGAAATGATCGTAGCCATGAAGAATACACAGTGGATCTACGAGAAGACAGACATAGCCATGATCAATACAAAGTGGATCTATGTGACAGTATATGTGTCAAAGTTCAAAAGAAATTCCATCGCAACCTAGGCAAAGTACATATAAGAGTGATGAATCAACCCAGGGTCTTCTTACCGATCCTAATGTATTACGAATCTAACCACGTGAATAGATGTCCTGATCTCGAACATGGCAGAAACCACTTGATTACTAGTCAATGAGGTAAACTGTTAACAAGTGCAAGGGAAATCACCATTGATGTCAATGATTCCGAAGGTACTCTAGTACATTCCAACGAATGTGAATGGATGAGCTGAAGTCGAAAATCCGTGGAATCATTCAATCAGAGGTCAATGATGTAAACCCACTGTCGGATGCAAGGAGGCCTACCATTGAGGCATGCAAGTCCCAAGGTACGAACTTGTTTCTAAGTCTAGCTCTTGGATAATGTGTTGAAGTTGACAGGAATAGACTCGTTGAAGGAGGGCCTTGGTGTATCCCCCATCAACGACACAAAACTGACATAGAGATGTAATTGGTGGATCAAAAGAACATGGACTGGCACGGGTATTGAAACAGGAATTTGTGAAGGTTGACTCTTGAGGCAGATACTTCCCTTGAACACTGAGGCATGACAACAGAAACTTGACAAGGAATAAAACTTGATAATGCAGTGGATACTATGACTTTCGTCGGGTGACCCAAAGGAGTAAGGAAACTCAAAGGATTGGTTCAGTGCAGAGGTTCGATGGATAAAAATGTGTGCAAAGATAAAATGCCATGTTCAAGGGAGACTATAAGAATTACTGGTAATGTTCTCAAAAACTGCTTGGCTTGCTTCCTTCAATTTTTTCCCCCATCCAGATAGACGAGTACCTCTTTTTGATTTAACGATCTTGAGGAGGGTAACACATGCTCGATATAACTCACCTTCGGTAAGTCCCTCTTATTTTGTTTAATGAACTAGAAGAACTAAGTGTTTGGTCCCATATGGGCCCTTCAATGTATAATTCTTTTAACGAGTCTAGAGAAGGTAAACTCGGTGATTTTTCATGTTTAGAGAGACTAAAAAGAACTTAAATACAACTCCATGGTTGTCCTTTTTCATAATTTTAGTCTTGTGAGGTCGAAAAAGAGATAAATTATCACTCGAAAGATGCCCTTTCAAACCTTTTAACGAGTGGGAAAGGAAGCAAGATCACTCGTCAATCTTTTCATGTTTAGAGAGTCTGAAAAAGAGCTTAAAGGAGACTCCAAGGGGTTCCTTTTTCATATAACCTTTACGAGTTCGAAAAAGTGATAAAAGTATACTTGGTTACATTCTCATGTTTTTACGAGCACGAGAAAGAACAAAGACTAAGCTCGGTATGCCCCCATCTTAAAAGCTAGTGGCTTGACTCCAGAATGATCGTCAAAGGCTGGAGACATGCCCCCCAAGCTTCAATTCATTCACCGACTTTGAGGTTGTCACCAATTTTTGTACTAGATGGAGAAAAAGGATAAGGGTCGATGAAATGAAGGTTCAAATACGAGACCTAATGAAAGACTCGACTCGACATCTACGAGATCTGGTGAAAGACTCAACTTGACATGAGAGGTGACTATTTCATTTTTTAATGAGCTTGACACAGGAAAATAACTATGCTCAAGGCTCCAGGTTTAGTCCCCAGATTTATGTTTCATTTTTTAATGAGCTTGTTATAGAGAGGAAAAACTATGCTCAAGACCTCTGTTTCATTTTTTAACGAGCTTGCCATAGAAAGGAAAACTATGCTCGCGGACTCTTCTTGGTCATGGCTTCCAAGAGGATAACGCTATGGAAGGACACCATGTCAAGGGAAAAAACTTGGTCATGGCTTCCAAGAGATCTTCACTGGATGGAAGAACAATGCTCTGAAAGGAACACATATCGAGGGTCTCATCAGGGGTAAGGAGATCAGGCTCCAATAGCCCTATTGAAGATATCACCATGTCAACTACCAAATCCAAGTCATCGGAAGTTGAAGTCATGGGAGACAATGCCACATAATTGACCTGTGGCATGGGTGATACCGACTGCATATAAGACCTGTTTAGGGAGGTCATTGGGTTGATGGTCAAGTCAGGGCCAATGAACAAAAGTTGATCAATAGTCAACCGTTCTTCCATTGTGAGGTAAAGATATCACACGAAAAAAAGTGGACACAATAACTTTCATGGCATAGACATAATCTTTCCCAAGGAGTAAATCGAAATCCAAGGGGTCTTGGACTACCATAACATCAATAAAGACAGTTTTCCCTCCCAAAGTTACAGGAAACTGAGGAAGGATCCCTAAAGGGTGACTGGTTCTTCTGTTAAAAGTGAATAGAGTCCGGGTAACCAGCACAAGCTTGTAACACCCTGTTTCCCCCAGTCTGTAAAAATAACTATATTGGCCAAGAACTATGACAAACTCAAAGATGTGAATGTTTGATTTGATGGACCTTTTTATAAAAGGTCGATGAATGTAAATGATCTTATGAATATGTGTTGCATGGATGCTGAGAGGGGGATGTGCTAAAAGATACCACGATGGCTAATGAGAGGTGGTGGAAGGGACCTGGAATGGTTGCGTTAACTTCCACCGAGTCAGTACTGTACTGGTTTTACTTGCTCAAATATCAAAGCAACTCTCTGAACCTGGAACGAATTTCCCATCAGATTGGTAGGTGGGGAGGCTCCTCAAGAGTTAATAAGGGGATGGGGGTGAACCACCCATCCGTAACAGCTCCCAGACCTGACCACGGATGGGGAAATTCGTGCCACACACAATCTTGCAGAGAAAAGGAAAGAGAGGAAGTGTGGTAAAAAGGAGAGAAGACAGAATGCGTGCGGTAGGGAGCGCAAAAGAAAATCTGGAGGAGCTCTGGAAATACAGGGAGTCCTGAACAGAGGAGAAGGAGAGCAACCTTCGTCCTTGATTTCCGTTGAGCTGGAAGTAGGAGACTAAATCTCAAGCATCGTGGTCTAGCTCAGGGGTGGCTAGTGGTAAATCCGTTTGGAATCACTGAGCCTACGGTTGGGTGGAAACGAGCACCCCTCTCAGCATTCACATCACATTCGGAATTTCTGATAAGTGTTATGCCTTGCATTTGGAATTGAATGTCATAATCGCATGCTCATTTTTATACGTTCGTAAATAGTTTCTGCATAGAAGTGTTTGCCTTGTGTTTTGATTGGGAATAATGGATGCATGCTTATATTGATATAACTACAAATCGGTTAATGTATAGAATGTATGAGTTCAGGATATGAGTCCATTCCCCTGAGGATTGACCCATCTAACTTGACTCGTGCTATGCCCTGGTTCATCCTCCTGAAGGCACCTTTTTCGGGAAAATTCCCTCGCATTCCAGAGTCGGAGTGAGTCCCTTGAAAAGACTACCATTGTAGTAAATCCACAAGTTTACCTTGCCCCTGTCGCAAAGTAAATGGGCTTCAAAGTTTCGGCTCCCGGGAAACCCAGGTGTGAGACCCCTCGTCTTAGCACATCGTGAAATCCTGACATGCAGAACCCCGAAAAGAGCTTAGTGTAAATGGGCTTTGGAGTTTCGGCTCCCGGGAAACCCAATGGTATGAACCCCACGTCTTCGCAAGTTGTGAAATCCTGGTATGTGAAACTCCGAAGTGGTGTAGAGTGAAAGGATTTCAACGTTTGAGCACCCAGGAAACCCAAGGGCAAGGTCCCTTGTATTCGCCAGGTACGAAACCCTGATATGTGAAACCCTGAAATGGTCTAGCGTGAATAGGTTTTGGTGTTTCAACGTTTCGACACCTGGGAAACCCAAGGGAAAGTTTCCTTGTATTCGTCAAGCGCGAAATCCCGATATGTGAAACCCCAAAATGGTTTAACGTGAATAGGTTTTGGTGTTTCGGCGTTTCAGTACCCGGGAAACCCAAGGGAAAGACCCCTCATCTTCGCCAGTTGCGAAATCCCGGTACGCGAAACCCCGATGCGCTCTGTGAATGAGCCCTAGGTCACCGGACATGGTCTTGTGGTAGGGAGGAGGAGTCCTGAAAGAATATAGACCACCCATTTGTAGGGACGCGTGGCGAAGATCTAAGGCCACCGGGGTTCTAGACATCAGAGGAATAGGAGTGAAGACCTCGCCAGAAATCCTGAAAGATAGAGTGTCGGGATTTAATCCGGGCCATTGATCAAGTCGACGAACTGGACCATAGATCCAGATGATACTGGGCTTTCGGGTTCCAGGGATTTTAAAGGGAAAGGAAGAACGCTTGCATCGCGATTTCCCGAATCACGAAACCCCGAAAGCATTTAGAGGAACAACGCCAGGTCATAGGACTGGTTGTATGAAAAGTGACCCAAGGGAGGAGCTAAGGATCTATTGGACCCTTTCGGGTTTCGACATTTCGAAAGATAGAGAATAGGGGAACGCTTGCATCATGATTCCCCGAATCGCGAAAGCCAGAAGCACCTTTTTGGTAAGGTCTATGGTCATAGCCAATAATCACATGGGGGAGGATAAGGGAAGGGAAGGTCTACGCTAGGCCCCATAGTAATTCGAGGATTTTGTCCCTCAAGAAAAAGGAGAAAAAAGGGCGAAAAATCTTAGTTGCCATAGTGGGTGTGTGAAAAAGCTGAGGATAACCCAAAGCTTTCCAAGCAAGAGAGGACAAAATACTAACAGACGAACCTTCATATATCAGCACATGAGAAACATCCCGACCACAAACCTGTACTATAATATTGAAAGGAATGTGAGAGGGAAGATGAGGTCCAATTAGCACACCCCAATAAAAAAAGATGGCCTCATTACTTGGAGGGGGTTTCACGGGAGAAGGAGGAATGCCCCCCAACACAGTAGATTTTGTATCAATGAGAAAAACATGGGCAGTATTGGGTTTACTCTCTATAGGGAGAGTAGGATTGACCAATGATGGGATTAGATCGACCACCTTGGCACTCTTCAGAGGAAGAGTGGGATTGACCGATGATGTAACTGAAGCGACCACTTTGGCACTCTTCGGATGAAGGGTGGAACTGATCGAGGATTGGACTGGATCAGTCACTTTGGCACTCTTCGGAGGAAGAGTGGGATCGACCATGTTGGCACTCTTTAGATGAAGGGTGAGACTGACCAATGACGGGACTAGATCATTCACTTGGGTTTCACTTTTCAGATGAAGAGTGGGGCTGATTGATGATGGAACTGGATCAACTACTTTGGTTAGTGGTTCAACCGAGAATGAAACTAGATTGACCACCTGATCAACCAGATTGACCGGGGATGGAACTGGATTGACCAGTCCATAAACTAACGATGGGTTGGGAGAAATCTTACGATAACCGATTGGAAGTTGAAGCTTTTTCAAAAGAGAAGAATCCTTGTCCATACGAGACAAAGGTGAGAGTAATGATCACCTACGCATAACATACAAGGAAATTTGACAGTTGTCTTCTTCTTACCAACCTTAACACCACTAGTTGATGGGGCATCACCAACATGTACATCAGGGGATGATGACGTGGAGGACCACACTTCTAAGACCTTGGGAATACCAGGGAAATCCCTCGGAAAGTGGTCACCCTTACAAAGATTGCAAGGGAATTTGGGTTTCAGATTCTTCATTTTAATCTTGTTGACCTCATCAACACTCCCAATACTATTAACAATAGTTGGTTTCTTAGATCCAACATCTGATGTAGTTGGAGGCTTGGTCCTTTTCGAGTTCTTCTTCTTCTTCTCTTTCTATTTCTTCTTCTTCTGATCAGTCTGGCTACTTGTTTTAGAGATTTCACTAGGTGAAGAAGGAGAAAAGGAAGGAGACTTAATGAGTGAAGAAGGTGAAAAAATGACATGAGGTTGACATGTGGGTGGTGTACTGACATCAAAACTATTAGGTGCAGCTGAAGCATTGGGAGGATTCGAGATCATCGAAGTGGGGAATAATCAAACTGGTAATTCGATGGTGAGTCCCGAAAGACTCAGTGTGGAAATGTACAGAGGACCAAAGTTTCCAAAAGAATGAAAAACAAAGGGTTCCCCTGGCAAAGGGGTTCCTTCATTGGTCATTCCAAGAACTGACGCCATAAAAATAAAAATCCAACCTAGATTCTGCTAGTGAGAACAAACAACACATGCTAAAAATCTAGTAAGCAAGCAAGCAAACAAAACCTTCTCACAATGAGCACACTAGTTGGTGATGAAATACAACATCATGGGAACAAAGTAAGAAGGGGTCGAGATAGAGTGGGTGGAAAAGTTACGTTGACAGCCTGCTTAACGGACTTACACCCTGGTGCAAGCTCCCACACATAATCGTGGGTATACCCTCCAAGGAGACAGAGTGAGTTTGGTCAACGTCGATTCCAGGTACCATGAAGACTTGCCCCTCCACAGTCACCTTGTGTAAAGACCCTAAAGAGATAGTCCACTAAGGTTACCAACTACAATAGTGATGCCTAGGGAAACAGTCGGTAGTCCGATCCACGTGCAAGGGAAGGATATCTAGTCTGAAATCAACTTGAAAGGATTCCACTCATCATTGTGGGTATACTTTCAAGTGAACCCCATAATATGTGCAATCTCTACACCAAGACCAACAAAGCAGAGTGAGTAACTCTGCTAGTCTCAATGCGACCTCGGGTCTGACCCTTGTGTGAGAAGGGCTTCCCAAGACAAAATGTAGCAATTGGATTTCACCGCTCCCTAACAAAAGATCCTATGTTTGTTTGCAGCTTTGGAAAGTTATCTTTCACACCTATTCCAAATCCCTACAACTAATCTAATGTAGGTTTGCTACCAGAAAATGTAAAAAATGTCTAATCAATTTTTAGTTTAGCGCTTGATTTTTAAGGTTGTTGTTACTCAAAGGAAAAATGGCRTGGACAATATGGTGTTTTGACTGACTCGAAAGTTATGCAAAGAGATGAATATGCAATCTTTTCATATCGATGAAAACTATGCTACRAGAAGGAGAAAACATTCATCATTTCAGATGCACAATGTCCCAAAATGCCAAAAAAAAACATGCAATTCCACTACTTCAAATGCAAGCATTCAAGGAAGACAATAAAATGTGAAGAAGATTCCAAGAAATGATAGGGAGAAAGAGAAACCACTCAAAACTGTCTCGACAAAACAAGCAGCTAGAAACAAAATTTCACATTTCTGAAAGAGGTTTCAAGCTCCAATCAAGATCAGAGAGAGTTACAAACATCAAAAACCATCAAGAACCAATCCAAACAACTTCACAAACCAACCACAGACTCTGGGTAAAGAGTACTACAAAACAGGCCGCAAAAGACTGAGCAAAAGAAGGCAATTTCACTCAGAAAAGACACTAGCGTTCCCCTAGAAGGGTGCACAGAGTGTTGCAACGCCCCCTAAAACACTGTAGGGGAGCGCTGGTTCTCTAGTATGGCCTACAGGGGGGCGTTGGTGCTCCCGGAAACTCAGAAAAATAGCCAAAATTTTGCAAAAAATTGCCCAGAATGCATGGAAAAAGGTGAAATTTCTAGTGAAGGTAGGAGAAAGGTAATGGTTGATGGACAACCAAGAATTGCTTGGGAAAATGACCTCAAATATCAAATGGAACAGTGAATATATCCTTGATTTTCCTCACAAAAGCTTCCACTCAGTCAGATAAATGAGAAGAAAACAGTAAGTTGACTTTAAATCATCAAAGACAAAGAGTGACTTCAAGGTAAGGAAAAAACATCAAAATTCCAAACAAAAGGTGATCAATTCTCAGAAAGCAGAGTGTTGAAGGCCAAGACCAAGATGCACTGAGCTTGTAAGACTCTTGAGCAAGTGCCAAAAGCAAGAAATGAACTCAAAGAATGAAACCCTAGAAGATTTTTCACAGAAAAGGGGCAGTGCTCTGGTGTAAAGGGCACCAGAGCATTCCAATGCTCTGTGTAAGACCAGCAGGGAGCGCTAGGATCTTAAAGTTCAGAAAAATGCCCAAAAAATAAAAAATTCAAGCAAACTCAGTCAATCAAAGTAAATATGATGAAATAAAGAGCCAATAAACAGATCTAAGAATCAAAGACATGGTATGGAGAAGGTCAAAGAATGAGAAAAGGCCAAAACAATACGTAGGAAAGGAAACATGAATCAAGGTCCCTCCCCAGCAGAGTTGCCAATTTCTGTTACAGAGAAATCCCCTTGTGGACAAGTGGATTCTCTCTTGGATACTAGACCCCTATGACCAAGATAGAAAAGTGCTATTGTGGACACTGACTTTCCTTTTCATGAAGCTAAACTATCCAAAGAAGAAGAAGGAAGGAGAGTAAATACCTTTTTACCGACATTTGTCCTTGCTTGATCCAGGCCGATCTTGATCTCCAAGTTCTTCAGAAGGTCCTGCAATACAATGAGCAACAATAATGAGACATACTTCCTACTCTACCATGATTAGCTTCATAATGGATCTATGAAAGAAACAAGTTCATGAAACGTACACAAACTTTAAAGGAAATAGGACAAGCATAGATTTATATTAATGAAAACAAAGTGAGATGCTTACAACCATGGATGTAGGTGTAGTAGCTTCACCAAGCTCTCTTTGTCCAGACCCTTGCTCAAATAATCCACACAGATTGTCGATGCTTCAATGATATCTCCCTTATGAGATCATAAGTTTAATGCTTCACAATGTCTCCATGTCAATACCACTCATGAGATCATAAGTTTGGTATCTCTCAATCTCTATCATCATGTCAATACTACTCATGAGATCATAAGTTGTGTATCTCTCAATATTTATATGTTTTTACCATGAGAAGGCCTCCTTATATAAGCTTGGAGAGACATAACCATTTGAGATATCTTTGAGATAAGTTGAGGATTCCTCTCCTTCAGTTGTGGATCTTCCCTAAGATCATGCCTTGACCTTAGATTCGAATCCAACTAACTTCAGAGATTGAGGGGATTCTTCCCTGATTTATCTCAACAAACCAAAATTCACTCGGAAAGGGTAGCGCTCCCCCAAGAGGGTGAAAAAAGCATTTCAACACTCCCCCAAAGAAGGCTAGGGAGCGTTGGCGCTCCTTGACAGTGGGTAGGGGAGTGCTTCCTTCCAAAAATCATTTTTGAGTGGTTTTCTTCATGGCAAATGCTTTGTACTCTTCATCAAATGATTTATCTTCCTAAAACCAGTCTTTGAGGGTGTCTTAAGTGTCCTTGTGATGTCGTTAGARACACAACATAGGCAATATGACAATATGATGTTTGTGACACTTGCGACACTTGTGGTCAAGATGCGACACTTACGACACTTGTAATAACAACACTTGCGACACTATTGAAGTGAGTAATTTTGATGTGTAACAAGTAGGAAACCRCAGATCCCATCTCCCTTATATATATATATATATATATATATATATATATATATATATATATATATATAAACCTTTTGTTTCACTATCCTATAAAACTTATTTTAGTAAGATGTTTTATTTCATTGTATCTATTTTATTGATATAAAGTCTTAAAGATTATGATATATTACAATTTATATCTTTCTTGATTAATTTTTTATGTTATAAAAATACTTTCAAAACATATAAACCTCAATTATATCAAATTTACTAATAAATATTTTTAGTGAAATGTATAAAAAAAATAAGGTAATTTATGTGTAAAAATACTTCCAAAAGACATCCATTTTAGTAATAAATATTTTTAGCTAAGTGTGAGAAGAATATATTAATGTTAAGTATATCAAATTTAGTAATAAATATTTTTAGTGAAGTGTATGAAAAAAAAGATAATTTATGTGTAAAAATATTTCCAAAATAGTAATAAATATTTTTAGTGAAGTGTATGAAAACGAAGGTAATTTACGTGTAACAATACTTCCAAAGGACATCCAATTTGGTAATAAATAGTTTTAGCCAAGTGTGAGAAAAAGATATTATAAAGCACTATAAGTGTAAAAAAAATTGGAATACTTAAGGAGAGGAATTGGAAATTAATTAGATATTAAAGTTTTGGTTTTAATTCAAATTATTTTTCCATTTATCCTATTTTCTGATTTGTTTCCAAAATAAAAATTACAAAAATTCTAATTTAAAATTTGAGAAAAAGTAATTGGAGCGTTGAATACCTAGTTTAGTTTTTCTTTTTTTAAATTGAGCTTCGTTCTTTCAAATAGAATTTACTTCATTATATAAGACTAATGGGTGATTTGTATTACTATAAGAAACTTTAATATTTCAAACTTGTTAATAAGGTTTATCTTTTATCTTTCAACAAAGAGCTCCTTTGTTGGAGTAGGCATTTTTGGGAGAAAGCACAGTAAGCAAGGCAGTATGGACCAAAGGGAACAATGCGTGCCACAAAAGGAGGATCAGTGTGACAAAGAGCGAAGGAAGCAATGCGCAGTAGGATATACAGAAATCTGGCACATATGTGGACAAACCTAGCCATGTTAGGGTTAAGGTTTTGGAGTGTATTAGAATGGCTATTAGCCCATTTTGTAGCATAAATAAGATGTATGAGGTAGTTCTGGATCAATTTAATCTATCATATTTATCTAGCATCCTTATCTTTTGGTCAAGGTATCTTTTTGGTGTCTTACTTTTGAAGAACCCTTTTGAGTCTGAGTTTTGGATTGTTGAGAATTTCAGAGCTTAGATGGAGTAAATATTGAGATGTAACTAAGGGCTAGGTTGCAAGTTGTGGAGCTTGGTGCGACATTGGTCAACCTCACCACTATTCTATGATGTAATGCGTGCAACACTATTTTGATGAAGAAGAAGAAATAAAAGAAGATCTTTGTGAACATAGCCCCCAGGGGGGGTGAACCATGGTAAAACCCTATGTTGCAATGTGTCTAAATGTTTTGGTTATTTATGCAATTATGGTTAAATGGTTAGATGAATGAATCGTTTTAATTACAATGCACATTAGAATATGTATGAAGAATGAATACTATGAATGAATGAAATAGTATATCCGATGAATGGTATGATAAGATGCATGGTTAAGTAGAAATAGAAGTAAGAAGAACAACCCCAATCCTTTCCATGACTACAGACACATGTGTCTTGTAGTCACCCATAAACCATCTCAGGTGAGACTGTGTTGTGCACTATGTGCATGGTGTAGCCTTTTGGTTTACCAAAAGGGCCGATGGTGAAAAGGGTTTTGTTGGAGAACTAAGGTAGAACCCAAGTCAACACATGCGTGTTGTAGTCACCCATAAACCATCTCAGGTGAGACTGTGTTGTGCACTATGTGCATGGTGTAGCCTTCTGGTTCACCAAAAGGGCCGATGGTGAAAAGGGTTTTGTTGGAGAACTAAGGTAGAACCTAGGTCAACTCATACATCCAACAAATGGTTCTGTTGTCAGCTTGAACTCAGAAGGACAAACAGGAAGGGGTTTGGTGAAGAAGATGCAGTGATAAAAAAGGATGTTTAGGCCATGGAATCATATGAAGCAAGAGATTGAAACATGGTTGGAGACAAAGCAGTTGGAGTTCGCACAAAAGGGTAATAAGGGATCCAGGTATACACCGCACCAATACCTATAGAGGTATGCATTTACTGATTTGCATGAAGCATATTTCTGTTATTTTTCAGAGTTATTACAGGAGTGGATATTGAGGTTGAAGGATACCCATCCTACTAATTGGATTAGACCAGTAGAGTGCACTTCAGAAAATATTGTGCCACTAGAAAGGGTTAATAACAAATTCACACGCAGTGGATTTCTGGTTAGATAACATTACCGCGGGGTTTATCGCTGAGTTTGCAGTATATACAACAAAGTCATATACTGCTGCAAATCAATATTTCTTGAAGGGACCTAGAGGGAGGTACATCGGGTCTCTTTACACATCGATCAAGATATTATTACATGATAAAGGTGTGATGACTATGGAATCAAACAACTAGATCACTCTACGCACATGGCAGAGTTGGGGGAAGCACTAAGGAAGATCTGAGAAATGGAGAAGGCTCTGGAGAGTATCCAGAAGAAGGAGGCAATGGAACTCATTATGATGGATGATGAACAAACCAGGGAAATCATAAGGAACATAGGTGTGACGTGTAGTGGATGATCCTACCAGTATAAGATGAATAATAAGAAGAGGGAAGTAGCCGAGCTGGAGCACTTGGATAGAAATGAGGAAGAGGTAGAGGATCTTCGTGCCACGGGGAAGATTGAGGATATCTTGCATGCCACATATGAGAGGAAAACCATAGGTCTTGGGTCCGGTGCAAAATAAAGATCTCCATTCCAGATTTGAATTAGTGTGGAACCCACAACCCCATGTACGACTAAGACAACTAAGGAAGGAAAAGAAGTTAACCAACAAGTGATTAGTGGTAGAAGAATTTTTATAGGATGTGGGTCCAGTGGAAAATAAAACAGAAGTATAAATTCAATAAGTTGCAATCAAGTATCTACACAACGCAGAGGTGGTAGTTCAATAGATTTCACAATGGCAGGACAAGATCCAACTATTAGGTTACCAGAGTTCCGAGGGGACGGGTCAAATGATCCAGAAAAACATTTGTTTATCTTTGAGAAGATATGGGCAAAAAAGCAGATTACAAATGAAGACACAAAGGTTTCACAGTTGGAAATCGCATTCAGAGACCACACATTAGACTGGTACATGGGTCTCGCAACAAATAATCCAATGGGAACGCCTACAACTATGGAAGACATGAAAAGGAATTTAATAAATAAATTTCATAAACCAAGATCATAAGACCAGTTTATGAATGAAATGATAGAGATCAAGAAAAAACTAGGAGAATTAGTCTAGGAAGTGGACTAGAAGTTCAAGAGGCTAAAAGGTAAGTTAAAGTACATTATTATTGATACACAACATATATATATTTGTTTGTTAATTCTTTGTTGCCACACTTGAAGTATCCTTTGACACTGCAAAAATTCCAAAGTCGAGGTGAGGTTCTATAGGCAGTGTTACAGTTATTAGAAAACCAATACAAGCATATAGATCTAGCTGTGGAAGAGCTGAAGCAATATTTGAAGAAATTAACATTCCAGTTGAATCAAAACAAAGGAAAGGATAAAAGATAAGATGTTTGGTGTACAATGTGTAGGACAGAAGGCCATCACAAGAATGAGTGTTAGTTATTTGCACAATATATTGGAGTGGGTATGCCAAACCCTTTAGCTCCAGGAAGACCATGGTGAGAGATTTGAAAAACACATGGGAATGATCCCTATCATTTCCCCCTGATGCAGAAGTATCAAACAATACTGAAGAGTACATTTTGTAACTTTAGTAAGTCAGTTGGACATGAATACAAGGACTGTAGAACCTTGGAGATGATGAAAGAAATGATTACAGATACATACAGGGTATAGGATGAACATGTAATAGGACAATGTGTGCAGTAGCCGTAGTATACTAATGCGCAATAGCAATAGTATAATCTCGCGCAACAGTTTGCAACACAACCACAATATAATGCACACTAGTTTCAGGGGAAACAACAGTATAACCATGCACATCAGTGCACAACACCACAAAAATACAATAACGCGCAGCCACAGTATAATCAAGGACCTTAGTATATTACACTGCACAGAGATAATCAGGGAAACAGAGGAGGCTTCAGAGGAGGAGGCCATGGAGGAAGAGGCTTTGGAGGAGGTTGAGGACCAGTTGTTTGTCATAACTGTCAGAAACTAGGGCACTATGCAAGAGACTTCCCACAACCAGCTGCGACATGCATGTATTGTCGTGCAATAGACCATGAAACAAAAGATTGTCCCACACTCTTGATAAAAATACAAGACAAGAGGAATCAGACCAATCAGAATGTACAATGGATCGGGGTGGAAAACATAGAAGATGATAGGAAGAAGATTAACATAGTTACTATAGGTGGAGCTAAGACAGGAGAAGATGCAACCAAGAAGGGTCAGGACCAGTACCAGTGGGTCAGGGAGAATACAATGCCTGAACAAAAGTTTGATGTGCGCAAAGAGAAAGAGATATTTAAAGAAGCTAGGAAAGAGATTCTTAAAAAATATATTGCATCTACGTCAGGAACAAAACCAGAAGATGAGATACCACTGCATGAAATGCCCTCACTATTTGATCATACCAATCAAGAGTAGTCTTTAGACCAAGTAAGTAACTTAAGAAACTTTTTGGGGTCATGTGTCAAATTGTTGAATGATAAAAATTCCTTACAAGTACTGCAAAATTTGCTAGAAAAGTGTAATCATGGGGAAGAAGGGGTCAAAAGAGTAAATCAGGTCTGGAAGAAGAGAAGAACCAACAGAGAATTTAGATTGAATGCCAGCATAAGAGATTTCAATATGGGAGATATCATACTATACTTAGGGTCTGAAGTTAATGTTCTGCCAAAGAAGACATGAGAAGCCATGGGAGAACCTCAACTGGGGTATTCACATATTCAGTTGAAGTTGGAAAATCATCACATGGTGGTGCCAATTGGTAGGTTGAAGGGGATTCTAATAGATCTAGATGGTGTGTGCACCATGATAGACTTCGAGGTCATTGACATAGTAGAAAATACTTCGCCATATCGAGCATTGTTGGGTGTGGATTGGCCTTTTGATAACCAGACTATTATCATTTTCAAGAGAAGGAAGATGATATTTGAGTCTGGAGAATATAGAGTTATTGCACCTTTAGATCCCTCGGAAGGAGGAAGGTATGTGGAACCTACGGTAGATAATATTCTTACATAAGATGTGAATCATCTATACAAAACTACTGTGCGCAAAGAGGGTGATATCAACCGAACTGTAGATGGCAAGATTAGTTGGAGGAGTATTAATTCTTGGGCTTTAGACTCTGACACAAGACTGGAAAACTGGCAGTAGTGAATACATGAATTATCAACCAGGATATGTGCTAGAATGACATGCGTGCTGAGATGGGTTGGTATAGAGGTAAGAGAACCTCCTACTTTTTATGGCTTGAATGATTTAGAATAATTTTTAATGAAGTTTGAGGTAGAGTTTATGGAGAATTAGAGATTACCAACCTTAGATATTGCTTTAAAATATACACCTGGAAGATGGTGGGGTACACACAAGGAAAATATCAACAATTGGTTTCAGTGCAAAAGGTTACTCTGCATTAGATTCGGCGCAGAGCAAGAGCATAGATATGAGGAGAAATATGAGGGATTTGTACAACCTCAAGAACATGTAGAGAAGTGCATGGTTCAATGGATATTAGTACCACCATAAGAATGGCCACATCAATTTATTCACACATTGGAAGACATCCCGAATAATTGGTACGCAGAACATGAACAACGTAGAGAAACTGCTAACTAGGAAGAGATACAACCGAATTTTGTAGTTACATTTCCCTTTGAGCATGACAGTCCAAACATTGATACAACGTTGAAAGTGTTAAGAGACATGATATTTGAAGAACCATAATTTGAAATAATCTCAGCGTATCAGAAGTAGGCTAAACAAACAGTTAAACAATTGCTACACTGTTATCACGTCGCAAAAGAAGAAGATCCAACATAAGATAATCCGTGCAATATACAGATCCTAGAAGTAGAAGGTGAAAGGGAAGTAGAAGGTCCCAAGCTAGATTAAGAAGATTATGATGCACCATTAAATATCAAGAAGGTCAACATTTGAACTGTATAAAACCCAAAGATGGCAAGTATTGGAGATTATTGGGATAATAAGACAGTAGAAAAGATCATAGAGTTACTGCACGAATACAATGACTTATTCCCAACGACATTCCCATAGATGAAGGGGTTAGCAGGAGAGATAGGAGAGATGAATATCCCTTTGAATCCAAAAGAAATACCAATCAGACAACGACCTTACAGATTGAATCCAATATACAAAGAGAAAGTGAAGGAAAAAATTGACAAGATGCTAGAAGTTGGTGTCATAGAACCTGTAGAAGAATCATAATGGATCATCCCTATGGTTCATCCAGATGGATCTCAGTAGCTATCCACCTCTTCCATTGAATCACCATTTTGAGCCTATGGTTTTGATAAACCATGATATTCACCCTTTTGATGGGGAATGGAATGTAATGTCATCTTCATTTGTTAATTACATTCATCATTTAATGATTTCCTAGTGGTCTTATGTACATGCCTACAACATAGCATTAATGCACTAGATCCCATTAGAACTCCATAGTTAAGCGTGCTTAAGGTAGAGTAGTATTGGGATGGGTGACCACCCGAGATGTCCTACTATTTTACATGCCTATGGCATTTTATAAACTTAGTCTGATTTATCCCACATGCATCATAGGAATTGTTCTCCTCTCTCTCTCTCATATATAATTGAGGTGAAGGAGGCCCTTTAAGCATGCAATGGAGTGTGATGTAAAGCTTCTTGTGAATGAAGCATAGCCAACATCTCTTTCTTTTTAGAGATAAGCTACCCCATTTTTCTAGTTTTTGTTCTACAATGTTTTTCTATCTTATTCAGTAACAGAAGTTGGGTTTCACTATATTTCTGTGTTCGCTTCTATATTTTTGTGTATTTCATTGTTATATCTCGGTTATATTTATGCCTTCATGTTGTTCTCGAAATAATCTGGATCAATGGTATTAAAGTAGTCTTCTCCTTGTCATTTCTCAGAGCAGGTCCCCAACGAGGTCAGGGTATAGAGATTTGGGTCTTGATCTAGTTTCACTCGAGGACAACCACTCTCGCTAGCCCAAACAACCTCCCATGGTAGAAGAAAAGAGAGATTAAAGAGAATGAGATCCTTTCAAGACGTTGCTATAGGAATCCTTCGTGCGACAAAGGAATGAGATGATGGACAACTTTGCTCGGATCCTTCCAAGACTACCGATGGTGATAGTTGAGGCATCTTCGACCAAAAACAATTTTGGAAGTGCGACACCCTTCAATGTACAAGTCAATTTTGATATCCCTTTATTTGAATTCTAGATAGATGAAGATGCTCTAGAAAAATGGTTGAATCTGCTAGAAGGTTATTTCTCTGTCCAAAAAATTTCCTACAGTGAAAAGATCACCTTCGTGCTCCTTAAATCCCTTACCCATGTTAGATCTTGGTGGGAAGGTTACTGGGAGAGGTACACAACAGATGAATCTACACTATTTGGGAGAGAACCCACTTGGGTGACCTTTGTATATTCTCTAAAGGAGGAGTTCTACCCAGTCGAAAACTATGATGAACAATACATGAGATGGATAAATCTGCGTCAGAAAAGAGACCAGACGGTGGAAGAGTACACCAACATATTTCATACCTTGCACTCAAAGTTGGGTATCAAAGACTCTGAGCGACACCTGGTTTTGAAGTATCGTAGTGGTCTACACAAATACATCCAAATAGAGATGGATTTCTTGGACATCTCCTCACTGGGAGCTACTTATCGATATGCAGTCAAAATTGAGTAGAAATTCAAGCAACATAGTAAGTGGGAGAAGCATGGACAGAGCAAGGAAGGACACCATCAAGAGATCCAGTCCCAGATGCAGAAAAACAAGGGTAATGGGAAGTCTACGAAGACACTGGAAAGTGGTGTGATTTCCACAACATATCTTGGCACAACACTAATGAATGTTGCTCAATACAGTCATTGGTGGTCGAGCTCAAAGACAAAGAGTCGAACCCCGACTTGGACCCTTATTCAAAAAATAATAAAAGGAGACAGATCATTAATACAGAACCCACTGCTACTGTCGCAACTGGAACAATCCAACCATAAGAGGATCCTGAGGAGGGGGAGAGAATCTTACATTCATAAATGTGGGTGAAGGGGACCCCACTGCATTTTATTGTTGATAGTGGAAGCCAAAATAACATCATCTCAGTAGAGGTTATCAAGTAGTTGGATTTTCCAACAACACCACACCCACAACCATACAACATCGGGTGGCTTCGCCAGGGTCAAGATCTTCGTGTCAGGCATCAGTGTCACCTATCATATGGCATCAAGCCCTTCAAGGATGAGGTATTGAGTGATGTTGCCCCACTCGAAGTCTATGATGTTCTATTAGGCTAGCCATATATGTGGAGGCATCATGCTATTTATGAGTCTCAACCCCGTAGCATCATTGTTACTCTAGGGGGTCAACTATACCAGATACCAGAGGTAGTTTCAACTATTGTCCCACCAAAACAATGCCGCAAAGTAATCTCTCATACTGCAAAGTTTAGCCTCTTCACAATCCGATCAGAAGGTGAATAGAAGGAAACTGCAACCACTTCAGCCTCAGCCCAAGACCTTTCTATCCAACAAAAATAGATCAACAAGATTGTAGATGAGTACCAAGATGTTCTTGCTGCACCTACGGGGGTGCCTCCACACTGTCCAATCAAACAAGGTTATAAMATAACCATTCATACTCTTMATGTTGCATCTTCATTGACAGAGTCCTCCCACACTCAAGTAGATCATGCAGCTAGATTGTTTGAATGGATCCAACACCTCCAACAACAAGTTCATGACATCCTTCAACAAGCTAAGCATGATAGCTTCTTCAGCAAGGCAAGCAACACACCAAGCTTCAGATTTAGCAGAAGTCTCCATGTCTCGCAAGGGAACTTGAAGTAATGGGGACCATTGCTTCCTAAAAGGGGAGGATTGATCCAAATGGATCTCAGTAGCCATCYACCTCTTCCACTGAATCACCATTTTGAGCCTATGGTTTTGATAAACCATGATATTCACCCTTTTGATGGGGAATGGAATGTAATGTCATCTTCATTTGTTAATTACATGCATCATTTAATGATTTCCTAGTGGTCTTATGTACATGCCTACAACATAGCATTAATGCACCAGATCCCATTAGAACTCCATAGTTAAGAGTGCTTAGGCTAGATTTGTACTGGGATGGGTGACAACCCGAGAAGTCCTACTATTTTACATGCCTATGGAATTTTACAAACTTAGCCCGATTTATCCCACATGCATCATGTGAATTGTTCTCCTCTCTCTCTCTCATATATAATTCAGGTGAAGGAGGCCCTTTAAGCATGCAATGGAGTGTGATGTAAATATTCTTGTGAATGAAGCGTAGCCAACATCTCTTTCTTTTTAGAGATAAGCTACCTCATTTTTCCAGTTTGTGTTCTATAATGTTTTTCTATCTTATTCAATAATAGAAGTTGGGTTTCATTGTATTTCTGTTTTCGCTTCTATATTTTTTTGTATTCATTTTTATATCTCAGTTATATTTATGCTTCATGTCATTCTCAAAATAATTCGTATCAATGGTGGTGCAGGAAAAGAAGCAAGGAGGGATTAGGATTTGTGTAGATTTGAGAAAATTGAATGATGCTTGCCTACATGATTATTTTCCTACCCCATTTACAGATGAAGTACTAGAAAATGTTGGAGGTCAAGAAGCTCATCCATTCACAGATGGCATCTCAGGATATCATCAGATAAGGATTGCACTTGAATATAGACACATGAAAACATTTTCTACAGAGTGGGGAACATTTCAGTATACAATTATGCCATTTGGATTGAAGAATGCACCAACCATTTTTTCAAGGGTAGTAGTAGCAACTTTTAAGGACTTCACTCATAAGTTTCTGGAGGCTTACTTGGATGATTGGACATTGTTCAGTTTGTTGAAGGATCATGTTGAAGTATTAAGGTTGATGTTAGAAAGATGCAAACAGTGTCAAATATCGTTGAATATCAAGAAATGTGTTTTCAACGCACCTTTTGGGATTTTGTTAAGACATGTGGTGTGTAAATAGGGTCTGCTGGTTGATCCTGCTAGAATTGTTGTCATAGTTAACTTACCACCACCAAAGTTAGTTCCAGTTGAAGAGTACATTGGGCCATACAAGACATTACATGAATTTCATAAGAGGATATGCACATATCACTGCGCCAATGGAGAAGTTGTTGAAGAAAGACACTAAGTATCAATGGAATGATGAATGCCAACATAGTATGGATATTTTAAAGGAGAATATGGTTACTGCATCGATTTTAGTGTTTCCATATTGGGATAAGGAATTTCATGTGCATGTGGATGCATCTGAAATAACCTTATGAGCAATATTAACCCAACTAGGAGAAGGTGATATTGATCACCCTATTGAGTTTGCAAGCATACAGTTTTCAGATTCATAACAAAACTATAACACTACAGAAAGGGAATGAATAGCTATGGTGTGTGATTTGCAGAAATACAAACATTACTTGTTAGAGAAACATTTCAAGATGCTTATAGATCATTCAGCTCTAAGATATTTAGTCAATAAGCTATTTTTGGGGGGAAGGATATGCATATGACTACTTTTGTTCCAAGAATTTGATTTTGAAGTTGTGGTGAAGCCCGAGAGATTGAATGTGGGACCAGATCACTTATCCAGGACAACTAATGGAGAGGAACCCAGTAATTTGGAAGACAACTTTCCAGGTGCACAATTGTTTTCAATATAGATAGCTGATGAGTACTTTGCTGACATTATTGAGTTTTTGATTACATGATTTTCACCAAGAGAATTTACTACTACCTAGAAAAAAAAATTGGTGGTCAGAGCTGCAGATTATCAGTTTATTGTAGGTCATTTATATGAACTTGGAGCATATATCATCTTAAGGAGATGTGTGATGGAGCATGAAAGGCATATCATTATAACAAAGGTGCATGAAGGGATTGCAGGAGTACATTACACATGAAATCCTACTACACATAAGGTATTGCGTGCATGATTATGGTGGCCAATAGTTCACATGAATTCAAAGGAATGCCGTCAGAAGTGTGATGTTTGTCAAAGAGTTGGGAAACCATACAGGAGGGATGATATGTCATTGAAACCTTGGGTTACTTTGCAAGTATTTGATAAGTGGGCAATAGACTTTCTAGGTCCAATTAATCCACCACCCAGAAGATCGGGAGCCATATATATTATCATAGCGAAAAAATGCTTGACCAGATGGGATGAGGCGACACCAATAAAGGATTGCAACATGCTTTTTATTTAAACAGGTAGTGACAAATTTGGATGTCCAAGAACATTGATGAGTGATCAGGGGACTCACTTCATCAACAATACAATTGAGGCAGTGCTTGAAGAATTTAAGATACATCATCATAAGATCACTCCTTATCATCCTCAAGAAAATGGAACAGTGGAATCCTTTAACAAGATTTTGGAGAATTCCTTGACAAATATTTGTAATGTGAACATAGATGATTGGGATTTGAAGGTAGCATTGGTACTTGGGGCTTATAGAACTACATGCAAGAAGCTAATAGGGAAAACACCCTTTAGATTGGTGTATGGACAAGAAGCAGTAGTTCCCTTAGATTATTTGATACTAAGTCTGTGCATTGCAACAATTACAGATATGACAGAAAGGGGTGCAACACAGAAAATATTGGCTCAAATAATGGAATTAGAGGAGGACATAATCATAGCAAGTTTTCATCAAGAGGTACAAAAAGCCAAGGATAAAGCATGGCATGAAAAACATATCAAGAAGAATAATTTTAAGGAAGGAGATATGGTTCTTCTCTATGATAGTAAGTAATTGAAACACCCAGAAAAACTTAGAATGCATTGGATAGGGTCATACCAGATAAAGTCTGTCACAGATGGAGGTGCGGTACTACTGCGATACTTAGCAAGCAACGAAGTTCAATGATTGGTGAATGGTAGTCAATTAAAGATGTATAGGGATAGTTGACCCACTAACCTTCAAGAGTTGGAGTGCAACAAGTAGACCTATACATATTGTAAATAGTAGGAGATAAAAGAAGAAAAAGGAAGAGAAAAGTAGAAAAATGAAGAAAAAACCAAAAAGTGGTAGTTAGAGGAATAAGTGATAGACAGATAGTTGAAAATGTCTGCGCACAACAGACAAAAAATTGGTGCAACATAATTCATAAGACTGTGCACAAGAAAATTAAACACTGTATGATGGGATGAAGAATGACTGGAAAAGTGGAAAAAATTGAACGAAAAATAACGGACGCGTCAGGACATTAATGATAGAGTCTATAAAGAAGGAAAAATCGGTAAAATGAAAAACACTTGTGCTTTTTGAACGATCGAGCGATAGAGAAAATAGAGTGCAAGTAGGTGTGAAATTGTGAAGGACCCAATCAATATCTATAGTCTATTTTTTCGATGACAAGAATATGGCACCACCAAAGTTTGGACAACCAAGCCGGTTCATGCAAAGGACTTGTAGCAGTAATAGAGCACTAGAAGAAACAACCATAGTGGTTGATGTGGATGATATTCCCACCACAAAGACTAAATCGATCAGTCCAACATAGGTAGAAGAACAAAAATTAGTTGCAGTAGAAATGGAAGTGGGTTAGAGCGCAAGACAACACAAATAGAAAAACCCTAACGACGGGGCAAACCCTAATCTAGAAAAATCTACAGGAATGGAGGAGACAAAAAAACCAAGTGAGGGGATCCACAAAGAAGAAGTCTTGGTCAAAGAAATTACATGCCAACAAGAAACAGAGGGTGAAGAAGAAGAAGAAGCCGAGGAGGAACTTGCAGAAGAAAATCTAGCCGTAGGCAAGAAGAGGAAAATACCAGGAGCTCCAAGTAAACAAACCTCAGTAGAGATCATGCTACCTCATATTCCAGACGTCATAGTTGCAGTTGAAGACATGCCAGGAAAAGTAGAAAAATTTCAATATGTCGATCATGATGTAACATACACAATAAAGTTTCCTAACCTTGTGCATGAAATCTATTTAGAAAACAAGGAGGAGGAAGGACACTCAGGAAAACCAATTTTGGAACCCACATAGTGGATCGCAGGGTTATATAATTAAGGTATGATGAAGTTGTTGGAAATATCACGTGAAACAACTGTTGGCGAGGGTACATGGAGGTATCCTATGGATAGACAGGCCGAAACATATAGATGTAGACCTCATAGAAAAAATAATAGGGTTTCCAACTATCATCGTAAAACCAGAGGATTACTTGGAGAACAAAGTAAGGGACAAGGAGATTGTATAAGAGGTTAAAGCGTAGTTTGGGAAAAATAGGGGAAATTGGGGCATACTTATAAAGGAAATCAAAGACCCTGCGACTAGGTTTTCCACGAACCTTACGGCCTGTAAACTCTTGAAGAAGTGTATAAAGAAAGAGGCCTCAACAGGAGTCATAACAACAACTGCGCAGTGCGCAAAGGGTATAGTATTTAGCTGGGTACCCTATTTACTAAACTGAATTTTGATAGACTACAGGGATGCACATGATAATGGGACATAGTTCCATTAATCTTGGTTATTTCTATTGGTAGCATTGGTAGGCTGGCAGGAACCCAAATCCATAGTCTTCCTAGATAGAAGAGGGAAATGCTTTGTAGTGTGGTATACAACCTTATGGCAGGAGAAAGTCACTAAGAACCAATAGGTGAATTGCGCAGTATTTGCAATGTTTCTAGAAGATATACAGGAGAATACAACTAATGTGTGGAGAATCCCAATTGAAGTAGTTAAGGAAAACGAAGGAATTTCCATCTTTAAGGCTTCAAGACACCACATGTGGATTAAGGCCAGAAGAGATCCAAAGAAGAAGTGGCTAGAAATGAGGTACTACACAAAGTGGGAGGAATTAGAATGGATAGTAAAGGACTAGTCTGCGGAGTGGAAAGTTCCAGGAACACAGAAGAAAAGAACAAAACCCGAGGAACAAGAAGAAGTAGGTCCATCAAAGAATACATGCAACCCAACAGACAATACAAGGAAGGTTGCAAAATGCAGTCAAACCTTAGGGGAGTAGTGCAACAATAAATAAGACAAATAATAAAGACATCATGTCAAGGGAAGAAGTGAAAGGAGAGCAGGTAAAGGGAGATAATTCTCAGAAGAAGGTATAGGATGACCAAACATAAAAGAATAAAACTGACACGCAGACCTGCAACCTAACCAAGAAGAGGACTAGAACACATGATGGGGAAATAAGAAAGAAAATGAAGGACCATAAGAATCCCCCAGTACTCACTATCACATAAGATGATGCATAATTCATCGCAGACAAAGTCCAAGATAGAGGGGATAATGAAATACTTGCAACATAAGTACAAAGAGAGGAAATTATGGAGAATTTAGTAGAAGTGCATGACATTCTACAAAGGCTCCAGATAAGTAAACTGCATCATCCTATAGTGCAACAGAAAGAAAAAGAACAGGAAACACCAATCCATAAAGAGCAGGAAGAGATAGTACAAACAATAGTAAAGAGCAGTGACAGGTTTAAGGTCACGTGGGAAATGTTGGATGTAGACAAGAACACAACACAGAAACATATGCAAGAAATAGAACATCTAGAGTTGGTGCTGTCACACATACCCACAAAGGATTATATGGGTTACATGTAAGCGTGATGTAGGAGGTCCGGTCTAGAGCTATGGCAGATGCCACCAACCTAGATATTGGCAGGGAGGTTAAGGAGATACTGCAGGTAACTTGCGAGAAAATAACACTGGAGAAGGAGGAGGAGAAACAACGTGCAGATAAACTAAAGAAGAAACTTGTAGAAGTATACAACAACATACCAGACTACGCTAAGGAAATGGAGGTTACAAAAGAAAAAAATATACAAAATATTACACAGAAAATGGAGAGATATCAACAAGAGATAGTAGATTTAATAGAAAAACTGAGTCCAAGCACACCCCCAGAAGTGAGGGAAATGAGAGAGAAAGAGGTTACTGTGCACGTAGATAGCATAGCATAGGAAGAAAAAGAAGTCGTGAAATTGTATGATAGGACTGCAAACATTTGGACCATCCCGGAGGAAGGTGAGATGATCTAGCAGCTGGAGCAGAGAGAAGAAAAGTTGAACGTTGCAGTTCAGGACCTAAATAAGAGGCATAAGACAATGGCCATATCTCTGGGCCTGAGGGCCACATAGGAGATGAAAAAACTGCAGGCATAGGTAAAGGCTGCATAAGAGGAGAAACATGCATGACAGGCTCAGTTGGATCCCCTACAAGAACAAGAAGAACAAATGATAACATCGTTGGAAACGGAGAAAGACAACATGGAACAGGCACATACATAAAGCATGGAAGTGATGAAAGAGCACGCGACAACACAGGATGTGGAGATACTGGTAGAAAAGAGTGCACAGGAAAAAGAGAAAGTGACAGATTTGGAAAAGCAGTTTCATTCACTGGAGGTAGCGCTGCAGCAAGTGAACTGAGTCTGAGTGGCTCGGGACAAGCCACAAGTTAGTGTTGGGGTTTGTTGGAGCATGCATTTTTGGGAGAAAGAACAGTAAGCAAGGCAACATGGACCAAAGGGAACAACACACGCCACAAAAGAAGGAAGAACAATGTGACAACAGGTAAAGGAAGCAGCGCGCGATAGGATTTGTGAAAACCTAGCCAAGTTAGGGTTAGGGTTTTGGAGTGTATTAGAATGACTATTAGCCCATTTTGTAGTATAAATAAGATGTATGAGGTAATTTGAAGGATCATTTTAATATATCATCTTTATCTATCATTCTTATCTTTTGGTCATGGTATCTTTTTGGTGTCTTACTTTTGAAGAACCCTTTTGAGTCTAAGTTTTGGATTGTTGAGAGTTGTGGAGCTCAGATGGAGTCAATATTGAGATGTAACTGAGGGTCAGGTCACAAGTTGTGGAGCTTGGTGCAACACTGGTCAACCTCACCACTATTCTATGATGTAATGTGTGCATCACTATTTTGATGAAGAAGAAGAAATAAAAGAAGATCTCTGTGGATGTATCCCCAGGGGGGGTGGACCATGGTAAAACCCTGTTTTGCAATGTGTCTGAATGTTTTTGTTATTTTTGTAATTATCGTTAAATGGTTAGATGAATGAATGGTTTTAATTATAGCGCACACTAGAATATGCATGCAAAATGAATATTATGAATGAATGAAATAGTAGATCTGATAAATGGTATGAAATGATGCATGGTTACATAGAAATATAAGTAAGAAGAATGACCCCAATCCCTTCCATGACTACAAACACTTGCATCCTGAAATCACCCATAAAACATCTTGGGTGAGACTGCGTTGTGCACTCTGTGCTTGTTGTAGTCTTCTGGTTTACCAGAAGGGCTGATGGTGAAAAGGGTTTTGTTGGAGAACTAAGGTAGAACATGGATCAGCCCATACATCCAACAAGCTTACATATTAATATTGATATGTATTTTTCATTATGAGAAGGAAGGCTTGAGTAAAGGATGGTTGATTATAGATATCCATCTACCACCACCCTATTTCATCTTTGTAATAACATCGTCATCGTCCTACTGTATTCCCTAACAACGTGTTATATCCCTTGACCATCTTCATTTTTCTTTGAATGTTGATGTAGGAGCATCTCAGTCATCATGAGGATGACACAACGAAGGAAGTTGTGGTACATGACAAAGTTTTTACAACAATGATTAAGTGTTGTAGAAAATAAATAATGATAGAATGTGACAAACTAGAGGAGGTAACAACAATGTTGAAAATCAAATGAATGCTAAAAAGAGTGGCAATGCAACAATTGGGGCATTGCTAAAGGATGGGAGCGTGGACACGTTTCTAGAGAATGAGAAGGAGACACGTGCATGGAAGGAGAATGTGAACCGTTACATAGGGAAATGATGCATTGATGAAGAGCGTGTTGTTGGTGGAAGCTAGAAGGTTGCATGCAGGTGAAGAGACATCGAGGAAAGGACGTATATGAAGCTGGAAGATGAAAGGGCCCGAGTCCACTGGGAAACTGAAGCGAATAGATTCTAAAGGAATAAAATACACCATCGAAGAGCTTGTAGAGGGGAGGTTGCAGAGGCAATAAGAGGGCATGTCACATGAGATAGTGAGATAGAGAAGTAGTTGAGGTTGTCCTAGCCTTTGGCCTGACAACCCAACGAAGATTGTGAATTCGTATCTAACCATGGAGCCATTTTATTGCAATCTGTATGAACATGAATAAAAGGATTAGGGTTTTTTGGATTCAACCCTTGTGTGTGTGTGTGATTTTGTATGATTCTATGCTTCTATGTTGTTAAAATGAATGGATGCACTTTCAATTCCATTGCTTGAGTAATTAAATCCCATGGAGGATATCCCTATTATGATATTGTTGTGCAAGTGGCATGAGTCTATGGAAGGCCATGCTTGAATTGTGATCATCTGTAGATGGGTGCAAGTCTGGGAGAGACCATGCACTTGGAATGATGATTCCTTGTATATGTGGGAGAATATATGGATTTGTAAACTAATCTCTTGATCGCAGGATTAAGAAGTATCGTGTGGTGGTGAGAGCTCAGTGGAAGGTGCTTGTGTGAATGAGAGTGGTTTCCTAAATAAATCTGAGCACATAGATGTATGATCACATAAGAATGTCTACATCCCATATATATAAGAGGTTTGCATATGAGGATGGTCCCTGGTTGATAAATGAATCATTGATTCAATATTGTGTGGCACAATCGAAGTGTGATTTTGCGTTGAAAGTAGTGTAGAGGGTTTTGAATAGAAGTTGTTGTGTAATGCATGATACTGGCATGTATTTTGTGCTGCAACAGAGGTGTGCTGCAACAGAGACATGTTGCAGCAAAGGCATGTCACTAGATGTGTGTCACAGTAGAAGATGTGTTGCAGCAAGAGATGTGTTATGGTAGGAGGCATGTTGCAGAAGGAGGTGTGTTGCAGCAAAGGGGGTGTTACAATAGGAGGCATATTGCAATAAGATACATGTTACAATAGGAGATGAGTTGCAGAAAGTGAATGTGTCATTTTTTGGTTAATACAGAATTGTGTGCTACAACTTTTATTTAATGGTTCTACAGCGAAGAAAACATGGATATGTGATGGTCGATGTACAACCCTAGGGGTTGTGGCATGATTGGGTTGGTAAATAAGGGAAATGTATAAATGGAGAAGAAGCCTTAAGGAAATTGTTGTCCAAGTTATGAAAAACTCATGGAATGTTCCATTGTGTATGTACTATGATGGCATGGGGTGGATACCCACTGCATCAAGTGGTATCATAGCATGGTTCGGTTATGGGATGAAAGAAACTGTAAATGTATCAAGTTATCTTCAACTATGGGATGAAACAATTTCAAGGGTGTGAGAGTTAGTTATGTTCTTGAGGATTGGTTTCTAGATAGTGTTCCTATGTAACCATGGTAGTAAGAAGACCTAGGAGAATGTGGTTTCAACTTGGGTTGCTGAAGAAGAATGAGGGAGTACCATAGAAAAGACTTGTGAAGGTCTGGTTGAGGGCTACGAAATAAATCCCAAGGATTTCTTTGTAAAAATGAGAAGGTCAAGGAAGTGCAGAAGCCAAGAGTTAGAATGAATATAATGGAGCGGTAGAAGACGTCAAAGTGAAGTTGTTGAATGGGAAAATATTGAGCTATGAGAAGATAGCCAAGAACATAACATTGCATGAAGCAAATTCCAAGAGGTTTTTGTTGAGTAGGAAGATAATCTCTGAGATAAATGGCTGCTAGAAATGGATGGTAGTTGTGGTGGTGGTTATCCATGGTCCTATTTTCTTTAGATGAAAGTGGCAGTGTGGGTCATGATAGGATTCACGAGATAATTTTTTGGTGGTAGTTATCCATGACTGTTATCTTGAAATGAAAGTATAGTCACTAGAAATGAGCAAGTGTGGTTGCGAGAGGAATGTAGTCAGAAGGTTTTTTGGATCAGAGACTAGGCTCATATGTTTTGAGGAGCATGTTGGTAGCAGTGATAGAATTGTTGTTGGATGGTGGCTAGAGGTTTTGAGTGGACCATACTTTAAGAGAATGAGGATGAGCAGTGATGTGGAAAATTACAACAATGGAAAATAGAGGCACATGCGATTGTGTCGGATGTAACAAAGAAAAGGAGGGAGTGAAGATAAAGTTATTTTTTTTCCCTTGACATGTTATTTTCTTGTTTGTAGGAAGAAAGAAATTTTTGATTGTAGATGCAATCAAATGTGCTTGGATAAGAAGAATATGCAATAAAATGATGATGTGCAAGAAAAGGAATTTGGAGAGATTACAACAAATTGCAGGATCATAGGGATTGCAGATGATGAATATGTCTAAGAGAATTCCTAGGTAGAAGATGATGTCACGAAGATGAGTGACCTAGGAGGAAGCATGAAGGATGTTACCGATTTGAGGATGGATGAACTTATAGTCCTGAAGATGGTGAAGTTGTTGAAGATGTTGCTGACAAAGAAAGAGAGAATATTTAAAATCTTCTAATGATAGAAGGATCGAAGGTTGTTGAGGAATGTTATTGGGCTAATCGTTAAGAGTGAACATGAATCGATCCCCCTAGATCCACCTAGATCTAGAAAAAAAAAGACAGGACATGGCACTTTCCCTAGGCTCTAATCATCGAATTTAGTACCAAACAAAAGACGAGAGACATACCTTTAAGTGTCACTTCCTTATGTCTTTGTTGTTCCTATTTCGCTCCGGTGCTCTTGTGAGATCAAATCTACAATAACACAAACCAACCAAAGTGAAAGCAACAATAGTATATTCAATGACCACCTATGTATATGATCAAGTAATTATGCAATAAAATAAAGATAATTCTATGGGAAAGAAGCATGCCAATGTATTATATTAATAATAGGAAGAGAGATTACAACCAGATGCCTTGATGTCGTAAGATTCCTTCCAATGATTCCTTGCTTCCCACACACTTTTTTCTCCAAGGATTCTGAGACCATGGATCTGATATCTACTCATAATCTATCTTGACAAAGAAAATCTCAAAGCCAATCTAACCAAGCTAACAATCTCAAGCCAAATTCAACTAACTTTCTCCATGAGAGATCCTCCCATTTTATAAGTTGAAGAGGATAAGGTAAGGATGTTAGGATGATCCCACTAAATCATGAAAGTGAGTAAGATCCAAACCATTCAGAGGCCACATCACCATAGAAGATTCTCTTTCTAGAAGCATTGAGAAGATGCTCGTTTTTCCCACGTACAAGAGACCGCCGCACCCTAACTATAGAGTAGTCTGTGGCAACTCCGTAGCCTAGCTATAGAGAAACCCGCAGAAATCAGACATTTCCGCACCCTGTGTATATAGAAACCTACGAAAATCCTCCAAAATAGGGTTTTTACAAAGGAAAATACAACTTTTTCTCTTAGGGAAAGTTCTTCTCCCTTCTTTCTTTAGAAATTCAGGCCATTGACCCCTCTGAAGGCAACATATAAGTTTACATCATTAACAGTCATAGTGGTGATGAAAATAATGTGTAACAAAGAGCCCCCCAAAGTATGAAGGTAGAACATAGTGATAGATGAAATACTTTGTCTAGTGTGTGTAGGGAACAAGGAACACGTTGGTCGGAAACTTGCCAACAAACAAGGAAATACAGTACAATAATATATCATCAATGAGATAGGCATTCTTGTACTCATAATACAAATGACTCAAAGCGTAAATTCCGACATGCAAAGATCCATGTCAAGTAAGATAGGTCATGGCCACCAAACATACACTGTGGATCCATGCCAATATGACTCAAATCTGAACATAGCCACCAAAAATACACTGTGGATCTATGTGTTAAAGACTCAAATTTGAACATAGCCACGAGACATACAATCTGGATCTATGCAACAATACAAACTGAATATACTCCAATGCAACCTGGATATGTGAGAAAATATTCAGGGTCGTCATCTCCACCACTATATAGTATGAATCTAACCATGTGAATACATTTGTTGAAGTCGAACATGGTAGAAACCACTTGATTACCGGTCATTAGTTTATACCATTAACAAGTGCGAGGGAAATCACCATTAATGTCAATGACTCCCAAGGTACACTAGTACAATCCAATGAATGTGAATTAATGAGCTAAAGTCGAACACTCGACAGAATCTCTCGATCAGAGGTCAATAATGAAAACCCACTGTCAAAAGCGAGGAAACCTTCCATTGAGGCGTGCAAGTTCCAAGGTACCAATTAGTTTCTAAGTCTAATTCCTGGTCAATGAGTTGAAGTCGACAGGAAAAGACTCGTCACAGGAGGGCCTTCATGTATCCCCCATCAGTGACACGAAATGAGTAACAATATTTGAAGTAGATGAGAGTAACTAGTAACTTAGGACTGACTCAGGGATAGCAGAAATGGTCGACGCAATAGAAGGATTTCTGGGTTGAAATTCTTTTTGAACATATTGACGACACGACAATTGTCTTGGAAAAATGGACTCAACAACAGGGATCATAGACCAATTTGTAATATTATAAAGGAGTATGATCAAGAGACAAGTGGATTTTCCAACCTAGATAGAAAGCAAGTGAAAGGGTGTCATGTTCATAAGCGAATCTTCCATAGAATACAGGTTTAGATACATTTCTTTCCCAATTTCCCCCCACGATTACTAGCGAGTACCTCTTTATTTTTACGCAAGATTGAGGATGATAACATATGCTTGTAATGTAAGATCATCCTTCGGATAAGTCCCTCAGAGTATGTTTAATAAGCCCTAGGAAGGAGTGGTTCGGTCCCACATGGGCCTTTCGATGTTTGTTTAACGAGTCCAAAGATAGAAAACTTTGGGGTTTTTCATGTTTATAGAGTCTGAAAAACACTTAAAGAGATCTCTCTCAGTTCCTTTTTCATAAATTAGTCCGATGAGACCGAAAAAGAGATAAACTATCGCTCAACAGGTGTGCTTTCTAATACTTTAACGAGCGTGAAAAGAACAAGATCACTCGACAATCTTTTCATGTTTAGAGAGTCTGAAAAGAGCTTAAAGAGAATTCCAAGGGGTTCCTTTTTCGTATAACCTTTACGAGCCCGAAAAAGTGATAAAAGTATACTTAGTTACATTCTCAGGTATTTACGAGCATGAGAAAGAACAAAGACTAATCTCGAGAACTTATTCTCATGTATTTACGAGCATGAGAAAGAAAAAATACTAAGCTTGGGATTGTTTTCATTTTTATGCAAGCTTTAAAACAAAACAAAACAATGCTTGGGATAGATTTTATTTTTACACAAGATTAAAACTAGCCGAAACTATGCTTGGACCTGGTTTCATTTTTACACAAGATTGAACCAGAGGAAACTATGCTTGAAGTAGATGGTTTCATTTTTACACAAGCTTGAACCATAGAAAACTATGCTTGTGACTTCCCAATGCATGGTTGGTACCTAGCCCCCAGCTTAAGAAGCTAGTGGCTCAACTTCAGCATGAAGTATAGAGGCTGGAAGCATTTCCCCCCAAGCTTCATTTCATTCAACTGCAAAAGCAGATGAAATGAAGCTTCAAATACTAGACGAAGGACTTGACTCAAACAGAGAGGGGGAACAAATCTATTTCATTTTTTAACGAGCTTGCCACAGAGAAGAAAAACTATGCTCGAGAATCCAGGTTCAATCCCTAGAACTATGTTTCATTTTTTAATGAGCTTGACACAAAAACATGAACTATGCTCATAAGCTCTGTTTCATTTTTTAACGAGGTTGCTACAGAGACGCGAAAAACTATCCTCGCAGTGGGTTTCATTTTTTAACGAGCTTGAAATCAGAAAATCATGCTCCACATTGGTTTCATTTTTTAACGAGCTTGAAATAAGAAAAACATGCTCAAAGGTGGTTTCATTTTTTAATGAGCTTGAAATCAGAAAATCATGCTCGAAGCTGGTTTCATTTTCTAATGAGCTTGAAATCAGGAAACCATGCTCAAAGCTGGTTTCATTTTTTAACGATCTTGAAATCAGAAAATCATGCTCGAAGTTGGTTTCATTTTTTAATGAGCTTGAAATCAGAAAACCATGATCAAGACTCTCTTCTTCATCATGACTTCCAAGAAGACAGTTCTCTAGAAGGACACCATGTCAAGGGACGAAACTCAGTCATGGCCTCCAATATATCTTCACTCGATGGAAGAAACACACTCTGGAAGGAACACATATCGAGGGCCGTGATAGGGGTAAAGAGATCAGGCTCTAAAATCCCAATCGAAGAAATCACCATGTCAACTACCGTATCCAAATCATTAGAAGCTGAAGTCATGGGAGACAATGCCACATAATTAACATGTGGTGGTGGTGATACTGTCTTCATATAAGAACCATTTAGGGAGGCAATCTAGTCAGGAATGATGAATGAAAGTTGATCGATAGTCACAATTCTTCCATCGTGAGGGAAATATATCACATGAAAAAGAGCTAACACTGTAGCTTTCATGGCATATACATAATACCGCCCAAGGAGTAAAGAGAAATCTAAGGGGTCTTGGACTACCATAACATCAATAAAGATAGTTTTCCCTCCCAAAGTTACAGGAAATTGAGGAAGGGTCCCTAAAGGTTGACTGGTTCTTCTATTAAAAGCTAACAGATTCTGTGTAACCAGTGCAAGCTGAGGACAACCCAAAGCTTGCCAAGCAATAGAGGACAAAATAATAACAAACACACCTTCATCTATTAGCGTCTGAGGAACGTCTCGACCACAAACCTGTACTATAATCTAGAAAGGAATGTGAGAGGGAAGACGAGGTCCAGTTAGCACACCCCAATTAAAAAGGATGGCCTCATTACTTGGAGAGGGTTCCACAAGAGAAGGAGGAATACCCCTCGACATGGTAGAGTGTGTATCAACGAGAAAAATGTGAGCAGTATCAAGTTTACTCTCAAGCGGGAGAGTAGGATCGACCGATGATGAGATCAGATCGACCACTTGGGTTGCATTCTCCAAGGGGAGAATGGTGTTGATGGTTGGAAAAGGATCGACCGCTTGGGTTTCACTCTCTAATGGGAGAGTGGGATCGACCAAGGATGGGATGGTATCGACCACTTGGTCAACTGGTTCACCTAAGGACGTGACCATATTGACTACATGATCAACCAGACTGACCGATGAAGGGATCAAATCGATCATTCCATCAACTACAGGTGGGTTGAGAGTAAGCTTGTGATAAGAAGCTGAAAGTTGGGGATGTGAAATAGTCATGTCTTCCAGTAATTTCGAGGCTTCATCCATATGAGGGAAAAGGTGAGTTAAATGACTCCCTCCACATAACATACATGAGAACTTGACTCTACTTTTCTTCTTCCCAACGATATTTTGACTAGTTGACGGGAGGTCATCAACATGTTATTCATAGGTTGACGACATGGGTTGGCGAGGGTGTGTAGACCATGCTTCTATAACCTTGGATAGACCATGGAAATCCTTAAGAAGATGGATACCCTTACAAAGCCTGCAAGGGTACTTGGGCGTATGGGTTGTTTGGGTGATCTTGGCATCATCAACACTCCCAACACGACTATCAGTAATTGGTTTCTTTCCAACATGTCCGACAGTGGTTGGAAGTTTGGATCCTTGCTTATTTTTCTTCTTCTTCTTCTTCCTTTTCTTCTTCTTCTTATTCATCGGGTTACTAGCTTCAGATATTTCACTCGGTGAAGAAGATGAAATGGAAGAAGACATTGCAAATGAAGAAGGCGAAGGAGATATTACTAGTGAAGGAGGTGAAGGATCAACATGAGGTTGATGTTCTTGGGGGAAAGTTCTTACAACTGAAGCACTAGCTACATTCGGGATTACCTAAGTGGAAAACAACCACATCGACAATCCAATCGTGAGGCATGGAAGGCTCAAAGTAGCAATGTGAGGAGGACCAATGTTTCTGTAAGAAGGAAAAACAAAAGGTTCCCCTGGAGCAGAGGTTCCTTCATTGGTCATTCTAGGAACCGACGCCATTAAAAACGAAAATCCAACCTAGAGTCCACTAGGGAAAACAAACAACATACGTTAAAAATCTAGTAAGCAAGCAAGAAGACAAAACTTTCTCACAATGAACTCACTAGTTGGTGACAAAATCCAACGTCATGGGATCAAAGTAAGAAAGAGATGAGATAGAGAGGGTGGAAAAGTTACGTTGATGACCTGCTTAAAGGACTTATGCCTTGGTGCAAGCTCCCACACATAATCATGGGTATACCCTCCAAGGAGCCCAAGTGAGTTTGGCCAACGTCGATTCCAGGTACCGTGAAGACTTGCCCCTCCACAGTCACCTTGTGTAAAGAACCTAAAGAGAAAGGCCACTAAGGTTACCAATTACTAAAGTGATGCCTGGGGAACAATAGACAGTCCGATCCACGTGAAAAGGCAGGGTATCTATCCCGAAATCAACTTGAAAGGATTCCACTCATCATTGTGGGTATACCTTCAAGCGAGCCCCATGATACGCACAATCTCTACACTAAGACCAACAAAGCAGGGTGAGTAACTCTGCCAGTCTCAATGCGACCTGGTGATTGACCCTTGTGTTAGAAGGGCTTCCCAGGACAAAATGTAATAAGTGGATTTCACCGCTCCCTAATGCACGATTCTATGTTTGTTTTCATCTTTGGAAAGTTATCTTTCACACCTATTCCAAATCCCTACAACTAATCTAATGTAGGTTTGCTACCAGAAAATATAAAAATGTCTAATCAATTTTTTATAAGCGCTTTATTTCTAAGGCTATTGTTACTCAAAAGGAAAATGGCATGGACAATATGGTGTTTTGACCGACTCGAAAGTTATGCAAAGAGATGAAGATGCAATATTTTCATTTCGATGGAAGCTATGCTACGAGAAGGAGAAAACATTTATCATTCCCATATGCACAATGTCCCAAAATATATTAAACTCATCTATATCAATATCTTCAAGAAATCAAATGCAAAGATGCCCCCAATCTAATGTAAATCAAGAACTAAATTTTTTGTTTTAAAGATAGCTAAAAGCAATACCAGATCTACATAAAACAAAGAAACCCAAATTAAGTTTCTCTTTTAACACGATTTATTCAGAAAAAGAAGTATTCTTTCACTAAACAATTCTAAAGAAAAGCAATGCTTTGTAACAGAAAGACACTCAAAGCAAGAGACCAAATGTTTCAAAAGAAAACAAAGCAAAGATAAGGCAAATATGG
>ML809508.1:208641-219563 GCA_009831015.1 Picea engelmannii | reverse complement strand
TGGTAATCTGCTGATCTAATGAACATATGGCATTTTTGGGTTGCAGAATATGTTTTAGGATAGGCCCCTGTACTGAGAAAGATTGCTATGTCCTCTAGATATTCCGGTATGGCCTCAATCCTGAACAAGTCTGCATTTGGGAGCTATTCATCCACTGCTCCGCCACTTTATCTTGACTCTAGCCTGGATAGATGGTCGGGTATGACGTTGCATCGGCCTAGCTTGATGATGACTTCAAAGGAAAATTTCTGAAATAACAACAACTGTCTACAAATTCTCCCTTCCAACACAGGTTTATTAACTAGGTATTTTAGTGCGGAATGATCAGTAAAGAATTTGAAATGAGATCCTAATAGATAATGTCTAAATTTCTATAAAGCATAAATCATTTCTAAGCCTTCCATTTCTATTGTTGTGTAGTTGCGTTCTGCTTGCGACATCTTTCGATTCACAAAATAGATAGGGTGATCCATAGCTCCATCTCCAGGTTGCGTTAAGATAGCTCCTAAGGAAATTTTGGAAGCATCTACCTGGACATGAAATTCCTTCTCCCAGTTTGGGAATATCAGAATTGGTTTTGTAATGAGTTTCTCCTTAAGTGTCTCAAATGCTTTATTGCATTCAGGAGTCCATTGGAACATTTCAGTCTTTTTCAGGAGGTTTTCTAGTGGTGCAGTAATGTTGGCATATCTTCGAATGAACTTGTGGTAGTAACCTGTGTGTCCTAGTGTGGAGTACAACTGTTTAGCACTCGTAGGTGGTGTTATATTCACAATGACCGCAACTTTGGTTGGGTCTACCAATACTCCTTCTCGGCAGACTATGTGGCCCAAATTATTTCCACGTGGCACACAAAAGATACACTTTCTGAGATTTAATGAGATTTGCAACTCTTTGCATCTGTCAAATATTATCCTTAACAGTGCTACATGTTCCTTAATCAGGCTATATATTGTCCAATCATCCATATAGACTTCTATAAATTTGTGAATGAATTCTCTAAAGGATGCTATCACAATCCTGGAAAAAACTATAGGGGCATTCTTTAAGCCAAATGGAATCACATTGTATACAAAATATCCTCATTCTGTAATGAAAGTGGTCTTTATTTTGTCTTCTTCAACAATCCTGACTTGATGGTATCCTGAAAATCCATCTGTGAATGAGTATGCTTCTTTCCCTGCAACCTGTTCTAGCACCTCATCGGTAAAGGGTGTTGGGAAAGGGTCGTGCACATAGGTAGATTTGAGGCTTCTGTAGTCCACACAGACTCTAATATCCTTAGTGTCTTTCTTTCTTTGAATGACTATCGGGCTGACCCACTCTGCTTCTTCTATCGCAAACATGAGACCTACTTCTAACATCTTATTAATATCCTTCTTAACTTTCTCTTTTACTCTTGGTTTAAGACGGTATGGTCTATGTCTTACAGGCTTAGATCCTAGTTTTAACTCAATCTTCATTTCTCCCATGACTCCTTTGATTCCCTTTAATTCTGAAAAAGTCTTTGGGAACAAATCCTCATATTCCCTCAGTAAAATCTGTATTTCCTGACTAGTTTTCTCATCCCAGTAATCTCCCACCATAGATATCTTAGGTTGCTCTACAGTCCCTATGTTTTGTCTACGCAATTTTAATGGGTGATTGTAGGAACTATTGGTCTGGCTAGGTATGGTGTTTTGGATTTCTCTGCTCCCCTCTGTCTCTTTGATGGCTAGGTTTCTCAGTTCTTCTAATTCGTCTAGGCTTTCTAAATCTTTGCTAATCTGATAGCATTCTATAGGCTTCTTAGTCGAGGGTAAGTGGAGTTAGTATAAATTTCTTGAGTATTCTTGGGTCACACTACAAAGTTGGATCTCTTAGTATTATTGGCTGCAAAAAGAATTTCTTTAATATTTTGTAGGGCTAGCTCAAGCTCAGGGTACTTACTTGTGAATGAGAAGTCCTTGTAAAATTCAGCTGCTAGTGTCTGCCAGGCGTTGGTCTGTCTTCTGGTTTTCTCATGTATGAAACAAGATTTTGGGATTGGGCCTAGAGAGTGGGGAAATACCCGAACCCATAAGTGAGAGGGTATATCCGCAGCCTACCACTGTGTCGCACATTGTTCAATGTGTATTCTAGGATCCGATTATCCTCTGAATGGTTGCATAGCTTGGAGATCCATCTGCATCTCTGATTCCAGCTGCTTCCTATTCCAGAACCTATACTTGATAGCTTGCTTGACCTCGTCCCAAGTTCTGAGTACAACTTTATGAGTGGCCCACCATCTGGCGGGGGTGTTCTGAAAGGCTACATCTAATACCAAGATTCTTTGATCTTCTCTCACATTCTCTTCCATATTCTGTAAAAAAATGTCTATATCTAAGGTACCATCATATACTGGGTGTTCTCTAACTTCGGTCCCAACCCATCTGGTCATTCTAACAGTCGCACATCTTCTTGAGAATCTTTCGTGCGAGCCTTGTTGCCAACTATCAAAAGTTGGTTTTGAATCTTCGTCTTCTAACTGTATACTTCTCTAGCTTACTGATCCATCAACAATAGGGTTTATATAATTGTTTCTTGTCCCCATTGTTACAGTGTACAACTAGTCTAGTTATTCTCCCTCCATATTATTGTCTATTGGTTCTGTGTACCTGGGTCCTACAAATGGGTCCAAAGGTTGAACTACCTTGATTCCCTTAGTTCAAAAGTCATGGTGTCTTTATTTAAGTCGATTATTGCATAATTGTCATAGGCCCAATCGATGCCAAGTAGTGCAAGGTAAGGGTCCTTGTCTCCCATGATTTCAATGACTTCAAAGTCAGCTACTATTTATACTCCCGCTACATCAATTTCCACGTTCTCCAGTATTCCTATGGGAAAGATACAATATTGTTTTGACATCCTTAATTGAATTGGGGAATATGTCAGTCTCGGTTTTCCTAAGTCTTCCCAAGTCTTCTTGGCCAGAATGTTCACATCTGACCCTAGGTCCAACATGACGTCCTTAATTTCAAATTCATCTAACTGGGCTACTAGTCAAAATTATTTTCCGGTTCTCACTTTTCTTCGCTGCACTCTCTGAGTACTCTTCTTAGGAAGATTATCCCTTATCCTTGCTTCTGAGGGTTCCTCATTTCCCAAGACTAGGTACAACGCATTGCACAACTTTTCTGTTAGTTAGTCATTCCCTAGAATGTCAGGGAATAATTGAAACCAAATATCAACCGCGTTCTGAGGTTTCTTAGGTTGTCTTGGTATGATTACAGGGTTTCTGGGTGCAGCGGGTGAAGCAGGGACTTGTTCCATCTTAAGGTAAATAGTCGAATGGGGGGGGTTCTCTTTCATTTCATGACTAGAAATATTATGGAATACTTCTATGGAATCTTTAAGGAACAAATTTTCTTTAGGGGATCATACCTGTCTCCCTTAGGTGTTGATTTTTGGATCTGAGGTTGAGTATCAACATCAACTCTTGTCTTCGCTCCTCCTCGAGTGAAAATATTAAGGTTGGGAAATTTTCCCTTAGAAATCATATTGATCTCTGAACTGATAAGGTTAGTTCCTCTTTGCCGTACTCTGTCTTCCCAGTTTGCAATTAACTCTGGGCAGTCTTCAGTTTCATGTCCATTGGTTCTGTAGTGAGAGAACCATGGCCACCTTGGATGAGGACAATCTCTGGTCAAGTGACATTTTTCATTGTAGTTATAACATCTGCTTGGTCCTATTCCCCCAGTCCTTCCTCCTCTGAAATCTCCTTTGGCTCCACTTCCTCGACCTCTTCCTGGTCTCTGAGGGTTTTCAATCACCCTGAATGCTGTTGGTTGTAATCTGTCTGCAAGTGCATCCAACACTCTACATTGATTGGTAGTATGCGTGGTAGATGTGCATAATTCACAATGTACTGTGTTTGGTACTGTCAAATATTTCTGCATGATGGGGAATTGTCTTGGCCCATGGCTGTGGATTCAACAGATCTCACAATATTCCACTCTCGGTGTTTCTTAGCTTCCTGGGAAAGTGTGATATGGGGTGGGGTGATGGAATGATGAATTCGTCGACACTTGCACAACTCCTCCCGTGGGTCCTGGTGGGGTTACCGTCAGATTCTGAGGAGGTCCTAGTCCCTTCATTCTTGTACATTCATTCGATATATGACCTTCTATATAACATCCAGTGCACCAAAACTGTGGTCGTCCTGGTCTGGGTATCATCATATCCTGAATATTTTCTGTCAGTGTCAATATATTCCCTTGTAGTTGCGCCAGATTCACATCTACTGGGGGCCGGGTTGCTCTCAAGCTCCCAGGGTATCCCACCATGGCTTCAATCTTCATCAATTGTTCCAAGGAATCTATTAATGTGGCTATGCATTGTTGCATTAGCGGGATACGAGTCAGAGGAAACAACCCTTGAATGTACTACTCCCTTTGATTTTCTTCATGGATTGGATGTGCCAACCTCCCTATGGAATATTTAAACTTCTGGATGTACTCCTAGGCCGATTCTCCTTCCCTCTTCTGAATCTTGCGCAACTCAGACATAGCCTGTTGTTATGACTGAGGTAGTTTGAATTCTGCTATAAACCTCATCCATACTTGGCCAAGTGTGAACACTTGACCTTGCATCCATGGCACACCTGGTTCAATGATATTCATGTACTACTTGAGATCATGACCTCTCAAGGTAGTCTGGAACTTGACCAACTTATTTGCATCCGGAGTCCCTCTGGATCTCCAGATTTCTTTTCACATGAACCAATGTTTCTCAACGTCTTCATCTCCCTTACCCCAAAATTCTGGGTATCGGGCAATTGAACCTTCTGCATGGCTGGCCATTGCTGATCCTATTGTTCATATCAATTTGAACCCTAATGGTCCTACTTGTGATCTATCGGGGGATCCCAATATCCTCCCTATACCCACACTTCCTGGTTGTGACTGACTAATTAATTGTATTGGAACAGAACTAGCATGAGAAGGTAGTATCGAACTTACTGCTTGTATAGAAGGCACTTGGGGTATGGGTGATTCGGGGCTGGAATCATTGGCTTCGGGGAGATTTTATTTGATCTGGGGGGTCTCATTATCTTCCACTTGGATGATCTCTTCGGCCGGATTCCCGATCTCTCCTATTATCGAGGCTGAATCTTCTCTTTCTCCTCCAAGATTCATGCCAGCTTCCTCCTCTCTTTCATCTGCACTTTCTCCTTCTCATCCCACTTCCTGTGGAATTCTTTCTCTCCTCGCTTCTCTCTCATTTAATCTTTGACTATCCAATCATTCCTATCTTCTCATATTCTGCAGTTCTTCCATCTGTCTTTCCTCTACTTCTCCCGATCCGCTTTCTTTCCTCAACTTTTCAGATTGTCTTGCAGATTTCTTGATCTTTCTGCACCACCACTTATCAACTATGGCAAATCTCTTCAAAGATTGTTCATCTCTTGAGTCCATTTCTTGCTGTTCCCCCCCCATTTGTTAAAGAACCCTTCCCCTCTCTCATGCCATGACTCTTAGCCCGCCTCTCCCTACCCCAAGCGAGGGTGTTTACGTTGCCATCTCGGTCGGGGACATAATCAACATCCCTTCCTCCATCAAGAAAACCTTAATCCACAGGGGGATTTCTCTCAATAGTCTTCCCCTTTTTCCTTTCTTGAAAATTTCCTCTGCCCGTGAAAAAGACTGGTGGTTCTCAGCTGCAAATTCGATTATGGATCCCTCTAGCATGGTGCTAACCCATAAATCCACAACTCGTGTAACTGGGCAATCCATCCTCTGGAGTGATGCTAACTTTTTGGTATCCCACACATAGATATTCTTGGCCTGTCCCTAGAACTCTGGAGCTTCTTGGAGCCTCTTTATCCAGTGAAAAAATTCTTTTGGGGATTTAACCTAGAAAATCTCATATTGGTTTCTCGATCTTTCCGAGTAAAAGATTGCTTCATGAGTGTTTTCCACTGATTTTCTCCTTAGTTCCACTTCTTTCCATATGAAGGCGTCATAGTTTATTTCCCACCATTGATCAATGTCAGATCTATGGATTAGCGATAACATTCTACCTACAGGTTCCCTTTTAACACAGGTCCCAACAACAAAACCATTTTGTTGGCGTGAATTTGATTAGACCAGGTTCCTTCTCAGGTTACCAACAAAAGGTACCATGTAGTCTAGAGCACTGGCATTTTCATCTCCTCCGAAGAGAAGAATCCTCACCCGAAGCACTGCTGAGACAGATAGATAGGGAAGGGTAGGGAAAATACTAAAGAGGATCCATAGAGAAGTCATAACTCATTCTTGTTCTTGCGTAAGAGACATTAACAGATCTGAAACATATAAATGCATGAATCAAACCTACTTACGATGTGAGAAAGCATTTAAATGTTGAACCATCAAATAGTACTCATAAGCTATAAGGAAATACTATAATGGATAAGTAAACATACAAAGACGCAACATATTTTGAAATTTGGTTCTGCTTCCTATTATCTTTAGGATCTTTCTCTCATTACAGACTCATAATTACATAGCAAGGCTTAGTACAGAATCTTGGCTCTGGACTCATGCCATGGAGCTCTAATTCTCCAAATGATAGGTCCAATTCATTACAAACTCAGACTTGTCTTCCTTCGACTTACAACAATTATCAACAACTAATCCCAAAACCTGGGCGACTCTGACCAACCTGAATCAACTCAACCAAGCCAACCAACCAACTTATGAACTATCGAATGAACAGATGAACCCTTTTACAATTATGTTCATCCATATATATAGATGGGTTATGTATTTCTTCTAGGCTTGCATGCTTTCTTGTTCTGTTGCAACCGTTTGTTGCTTCACTGGCATTGCGCTGACTTCCAAAACTACTTTCTGTTTCTCTTTCTCTCGGCCTTTGATGGAGTTTGCGCAACTCGTGCTTAGTCAAAACTTGCGCGATTCCCTCTAAAAAACGAAGGGCCTAACATGGAACCATCGAAGTATTGATGGAATTTATGACTAGTTAAGGATAATGATTCAAACGCGGATTGCGGATCGCCAGGTAGAATTTCTCATCAATGTTAACAAATTTTCCATCAGTGAAGCTATACGAAAATCGATGAATCTGTTTTGAATAAAAGCACTTTGATTTCAAATTCATTTTCACCTTCTACAATTAACAACTTTTATCTATTTGAAAGACTCACAAATTTTCTCTGCAAAAAGTAACTTCACCCAGTCTCCTTAGAAGTTATGGCGCCATGAAAAATGATGAAAAATTCTGATGTGGCGGGTGAGGATTCAAACCCAAATGTGGACTTTCTTTCAGACACCACACCGCGAGACACATACACTGTTAAATCTTGGATGCATATGTTTGATATTCTAGAGCATGAAATCATCGACTGTCCAAAGGAGTCTATCGAAGAATAGGATGACACTTATACAACTAAACTCAGACATATAGCACAATCAGAGATACACAAAATAGTGACATGACCGAGACTCATGCCTTATAACGACATGATAAGCTCGGCCTTGTAGCACATTGATGTCCAGACCAAGAGCATCATCAACCATCAGAAGGTCGTTGTTGACTCTTTCCGACTGGAACATATGCAAGTAATGTATGAACTCTCCCCTCATCCTAGATATACATTCAATGCTGCATTCATTCTGGAGTTCGAGCAAAATGAGTGCGTCCAGTACGCCAGGAACTATCCCGATATAATCAAGTCTTGGAAAGAGATTCAGAACTGACACTCATGGTATATATGCCATAACATCTTTGGACACCATATGGTGTATGTAGCCATGATGCTATGACGATTGTTTGGGAAGAAGAGCCCTAGACATTTCTCGGTGGAATGGGTATCCATCATGCATGAGGTAGCAGAGGGTTTCACTTTCAATTGGGCCAAAATGTTGCCCAATAACTAGACCAAAGTGATTGCTGAATATAAAACAGTGAATTCAAAAGGACAACGTGCCCCCTTTTACATGTTGGCATATATCATTGATGCCATCTGTTTCATGACACCTTTTCCATTGATGAATTGGAGATGGACCCCGGTCAGTTCCGAGTCCATTCATTTCTACCATTCCAAGCTATGGGAAGAAAAATCCAAGGATTTGTTTTATGAAATCTGTCACAGTGTTGTGGTTCTTGTTCATATAGACCTGTATGGTCACCCACCTCCTCAAATTTCAAATAAGATTATGGGAAACCTGGGTAAGCTAGCAGATTGGTTTATTGAGGAGAACTTCTCCTACATAAGGGTTTTTGGGTGCTTGGTTCCTCCCCATGCTCTCCCATGATTTTTATCGGATTGTCTGGTATGTAGAGAAGTGGCCTACCAGAAAGTAACATGAGGCATTGGTAAAGAGCTCAAGGAAACATAGAGAAATATATGGCCGACTTTCCCTATTCAGGTTGGCATGTTTTCATTACTGGATTTTGGTCACTCCAAATTGTAGGCTGCAACTATGGAAGATGTCAAATTGGTTGACATCAAGTTAAAAAGACACGATCCACATAAGATTGTGGAAAATCACCTGGCCCATTTCAACATGAAACAATATATGCATGAAAACTCCCCGTATGATGAAATATTAAGGGGATTTAGATCTTATGAGGAGGTGCAGGAAAAATTCCAAACCCTGCCCCCAGATCAACAAGATGGTTTTATCATTTTTCAAAAGCATAGGCGAAATAGTCTACCAAAGGTACTACAAGGAGAGAAAATAGACACTCCTCCTTCTCAAGAAGTCATGCCTACAGGTTATGAATTGAGTCACTTTGGTAAACATAAAGTTGAGGAAACCCCAAAGAGCTCAAAGGTATTGACACATAAATTAGAAGCATCATTGTCAGGCCAGCTAAGCCCCCAGGCAAAAGCTCAACTCAAATATTTCCTAAAGAAGGGACAAAATGCACCCCCTTCGTCACCAACTACCCTTGCTGGCACCTCAAATACAACAAAATAGCAGTAGTCTATGAATATTGGTACTCTCATTACATCATTAACACCTCTACAATCCATCTTTAGAAATCCTAATTCCGTTTTTATTTTTGTAGATGATATTACCCCCATCTTGCCCGAAGATATGCCTCCTTCAGATTTCTTCTTTAGTAGAAAACGAAAGGCCATCATGAAAAGGGAATCACACTGGAAAGATGGAGTGATAAATAAAAGGCAAAGAATGGTGTATGGCAGGAATGATCGAGATGATCCAGAATTCATGAAAGAAGTTGTAGGTTCATTAGGTGTTTTTTCCACTACCAATCAATGGTCTGTGGATAATTTGGCTAAACAAATGCAACAAAAGTGCCTATTGGTAGAGCACTTTCAAATTCAAATACATGCCATGGAAGATACTATCAGGAGCAATATGAGTCAAGAATTCAAGAAAATCAGATCTCATGATCGACAACAAATCCAACAGCTTCAGGCCAACCTTAAGGAGCTCCATCAGAGTTCACAAACCAACTGAGGATTGGTCACTCAACGCGATGAATTGATAAAGAAATTGCAATATATATTGGACCTAACCAAAGGTACCTCAATAGATATCTCGACCTTCCAAACTAAAGCACTGGAAATAAATGAGAAGCTAGAAATTGCCCAATAGGGACTTTTTCTAAAGGTAGATGCCATCCAAAAGTGCTACCAGGCAATAGACCTTTCTTCGAATGAAATCCGTGTCAAGGAAAGAGAAGCTCGCTCAGCCTGAGCTAGGTTTCAAGGAGATATCATATTGGTGCATAAAGATAATGTCCCTGATTTCCTTCTGCTCTCTCCTTCTAAACAATTACGAGGTGATATGGACCTAAAGGTATGGGAAACAAATTTTCCAGAGAGAAAAATATTAGCTAGGGAGGTAAAGGATTCTTTCCTGGAACTGTTGTCATCATTAGACAAGAAGCTAATTTATTTTGAGGGAAGTAATATCTCAGAAGCCCTGGGGAAAATTTATATTGAAATGAACCAACAAAATTCCAGAAAGAGAAAAGAAGAAACTCTAACATCCATTCAGGAAATGAGCCAAATTGATCTTCTTATATCAATAAATGGCTAGTGAGTCCAATCTCACTGTTCCAAGCCACAACTCAGGAAGTGAAAAGGATCCAAGAAAAGATGCCTCAGGTAGAAAGGAAATTATTCACTTTTGAGGTAAATGAAACAATTGATCCCTCAAGGTTCGTGGTGGAATTATTGGATAGATGCAACCAATGTATTGAACATGGAAAATAAAGCATAGCTGGAAGAAAATAAGAAAACATGCACAATGCCCTTTCTTTTTACCCTCCCTACTTTTCACCTTCCTACAACCGCTTATCTCATTGACTCACATTCTAATCTCCACTTATCCCTAATTCATCATCATACACTTGTTCCATTGTCATTCTTCCCACAAATGGTTACTTTTTATTATGCACATTATTCATTCCTTGAAGAGCCACGTAGTTCTACTCATCCAATTATCATTCCTCCCTGGTCTCAACTGTGGTCCATTGCATTGCTGAACATATCTAGAGGGACATATGTCAACAAAACTAAAACGACCAATATAGTATGCCAAATTATTAAGGATAACGTACGACAACCTTGTTCATCCTAAAGGACTAAGGAAAATAGGTGTTTTTGCCAAGCAGATGAAGAGACAGAGGAGAATACCAACGTAACTCATCAGATTTTACACACTGTTGTCTTATTCAAATATATTATATTTTAATCAAATATTGTAAGAAGTCCAACCGTTTTAGGTTGTGAGAGCTTTTGTATAAGTACGTAGATTCAAGATCTATTCAAGGAGGCTTCTTGCCGGATGTAATAGAGAAAACTCTCCTTTTTGAGTATTAATAAAAGTGTAGATAGAGATTCTAATTTTCGTTCAGTTTGAGTTATGTGTTTCCTCTATATTTTCATTTCTTTAAATTTCTTGATATAATTCCTTGAAAAA